>AWOL01S0004052.1:0-12319 GCA_000715115.1 Nicotiana otophora | reverse complement strand
CCAAGGGGTAATTTACTAATCTGCCAAAGAGTAATGTTTTCTAGTTCTAGTAAACATTGGTGTCAGACCCAAAATGTTTATCCTTTTTGGTGCTTTAATGGTATNGACACTGCTTGCCGAGGACCGCAAGGAGAAAGGGCGACAGGTTTATTTTGTTTTCGAACAAATATATAGCCAAGGGGTAATTTACTAATCTGCCAAAGAGTAATGTTTTCTAGTTCTAGTAAACATTGGTGTCAGACCCAAAATGTTTATCCTTTTTGGTGCTTTAATGGTATATATTCCATCTTCAATGGTAGTGTTAACTTACATTAAAAAAGAAAAGGCTCTTCGGTGGAAGAGCAAATGAAAGAGATCAAGGTCTTGGAGTCCGACGAAATCTATAAGAATCGATATTGTGTTTATCCTACAAAGTAATGGGCGGTTTGGGAAAGAAATGGTGTTTAAACTGTTTGTGGTTTGTTGAATAAAGCGTTATTTACAGAGCAAAAAACATAAATAGACAAAATTTAAGAAAAATTTGCACAAACGTAGCAGCAATAGGTATTTTAAATACAAGGCAACTACAACAACAACATACCGAGTAATATCCCATATCGTGGAGTTTGGGAAGGGTAGTATATGCGCACACCTTAGCCCTACCTTGTGAGAATAGAGTGATTGTTTTCAATAGACCATCGGCTTAGGAAAGAAAACAACCAGATAGTAAGGTGATCAACAATGAAAGAAAACAACGGTTAGTCATAAAAATCTACTACTAACAGAAAGCGAGACTGTGTGACAATACTACTGTTATGAACACTCTACACTACCTACTCTACTATCCTAATCCTCGACATCCATACCTTCCTATCAAGGGTCATGTCCTCGGTCAACTGAAGTTGTGTCATGTCTTACCTAATCACCTCTCCCCATGTCTTCTTTGGCCTACCTCTACCTCTCCGTAGGCCCTCCGATGCCAACATCTCACACTTTCTCACCGGGGCATCTGTGCTCCTCCTCCTCACATGACCAAACCACCTAAGTCGCGCTTCTCGCATCTTGTCCTCAATAGGGGCCACACCTACCTTGTCGCGAATAACCTCATTTCTGATCCTATCTAACCTGGAGTGCCCGCACATCTATCTCAACATCCTCATCTCTGCTACCTTTATTTTCTGGAGATGAGCGATCTTGACTGGCCAACACTCAGCCCCATACAACATCGTTGGTCTGACTACCACTCTGTAGAACTTACCCTTAAGTTTCGGTGGCACCTTCTTGTCACACAAAACACCGGAAGCGAGTCTCTATTTCATCTATCCCTCCCCAATACGATGTGTGACATCTTCATTAATCTCCCTATCCCCCTGAATAATAGACCCAAAGCACTTAAAACTCTCTCTCCTAGGGATGACCTGCGAGTCTAGCGTCACCTCCCCTTCCCCTCCTTGAGTCTCGCCACTGAACTTACACTCCAAGTATTCTGTCTTGGTCCTGCTCAACTTGAAACATTTAGATTTCAGGGTCTGCCTCCATACCTCTAATTTTGCGTTCACACCGTCTCGCGTCTCGTCAATCAATACAATATCATCTGCAAATAGCATGCACTACGGCACCTCCCCTTGGATGTGGCGCGCCAGTACATCCATCACCAGAGCAAACAAAAAAGGGTTGAGTGCCGACCCCTGATGCAACCCCATCATCACCGGAAAATGGTCTGAGTCCCCAACCATCGTCCTCACTCGGGTCTTTACTCCATTATACATTTCCTTAATCACCATAATGTATGAAACAATTACACCTCTAGCTTCCAAACATCTCCACAAAACCTCCCTCGGAACTTTATCGTACGTCTTTTCCAAGTCGATGAACACCATATGCAAGTCCTTCTTTCTCTCCCTATACTACTCCATCAATCTCCTAACAAGGTGGATGGCATCTGTAGTCGAACGCCCCGGTATAAAACCAAACTGGTTATCAAAAATAGACACACTCCTCCTCACCCTTAGCTCTATCACTCTCTCCCAGACTTTCATAGTATGGCTAAGCAACTTGATACCCAGATAGTTATTGCAATTTTGGATATTACCCTTGTTCTTGTATACAGGAACCATCGTGCTCCATCTTCACTCTTCGGGCATCTTTTTCGTTCTAAAAATGATATTAAATAACCTAGTGAGCCACTCCAAGCCTGTCTTGCCCGCACTTTTCCAAAACTCCACCGGGATTTCATCCGGCTCGATCGCTTTAACCCTACTCATCTTATGCATAGCCCCCTCAACTTCATCAACTCTAATCCGCCTACAATACCCAAAGTCACAACGACTCCCGGAGAGTTCCAAATCACCCAGGACAATACTCTTGTCCCCCTCCTCGTTCAAAAACCTATGGAAGTATGTCTGCCATCTCCGACGGATAAGCCCCTCATCCAACAAAACTTTACCTTCTTCGTTCTTGATGCACTTCGCTTGGTCCAAGTCCCGCGCCTTCCTTTCCCTAGCCTTGGCTAACCTGAACAACCTCTTATCCCCACTTCGGCCCTCGAGCTCCTCATACAAACGACTAAAAGTTGCAGTCTTGGCCGCAGTAACTGCTAACTTTGCCTCTTTCTTAGCCAACTTATAATGCTCCATATTCGCCCTCTTCTCCTCTTCGTCTACACTTTTCACTAGCTTCAGATATAAGGCAACTAAATAATTATATTCCTAGCAGAAAGCTTTAAACTCTTACCTATAATCACACATCTAAAGTGTTCATTTGCTTAAATATAAAACCAAAGGGTTTCGGTTTCCCATCTATTAATGGAATTGTTATTAACTATAATTTTATTGGTACTTTCTCTCTGTTTGAATATGGCAACGTTTTATTTGGTGATATAACTATATTTTATTAATAAATGTGAATGCTTGTATAATAGTGCATACTTGGATGAATAAGTGATATTTATAATATTTATCTATTACACATATTATATAATTTGTATAATACATTAATATTTATTTAATAAATATATTATGAAGTATAAATTAAATATTACTCCCTCCGTTTTAATTTATGTGAACCTATTTGGCTGGATACGAAGTTCAAGAAAAGAGATAAGACTTTTGAACTTGTGGTGTAAAATGAGGCCCATATATTTTGTGTGGCTATAAATCATTGCATGAAAATAAATTGTTTCCAAATAGAGAAATGGGTCATTCTTTTTTGCACGGACTAAAAAGGAAATAGATTCACATAAATTAAAACGGGAGGGAGTATTAGTATAAAATATTATTGTATTTGGATATACATAGTATATAATTCTTTTTCTCAACATGATAAATATATACGACGTATATTTGGAATATTAAATTTTATAATATAAAATATACACATATTTATTTTATAAATATTATATATTTAGAGCACATTGTAGTTGTTTAAATATTATATAATATTACTATAATATCTAAAGTATAAAAATGACTCATGAATGCTTTACGTTTAAAGCCTTTCATTTTATTTAGTGATTGAATTTTGTGGAAGGGAGAGAAAATAGTGAAAAGGAAGAGAAAATCATGGTATAAGGATTTTCAAATTTATTATGACAAATTTATACTAAACAAATAACATAAATCTTTAAATTTATTCTAGAAAGATACGAAGAATATGTAACTATTATATTCAAATGTAATAGAATATAAAATTATTAAATAAAAGAAATGTGGTTATACAATGTACGTTTTATAAATATTTACTGAATTTAAGTTACATTACTTCATACATGCTTATAGATCTCGTCACGACCCAAAATCCACTATAGGTCATGATGGCGCCTAACGTCGCCGTCAGACAAGCCAACGGTGATTTATCAATTTAATTACTCATTTTATTACTTTCGAAATCATATATTTTAATAAGGAAAGAGTTTTACACTTCTAAATCCACGGGAACGTACAACATTTCTAGTTTATAAAAGAATTAAAAGGCGTTAATAATATACGAAACTATAAGCATCAACTAGTATAACCCCAAAACCTCGTGTCACAAGAGTTTGAGCATTTTCTAAAGAGTATAATAATAATACAACATCTGTCCAGAATGTAAATAAGACAGGATAAAATAAATAGTACGATCGAGACTCGGTGGACTGCGATGCGTAGTCTAGAATGCATCTCACATAAAGTCTCCTCAACAGGTGCGTCACACGCCAAGATGATCACCAAATGAACCTGTCAGATCCTGCACATTTAGTGAAGAAATTCAGCATGAGTACGTAAATCAACGCGTACCTAGTAAGTATCTAGCCTAACTCCGGAGAAGTAGTGACGAGGGGTCGACATCGACACTTACTAAAGGTCCAATGAAGTAATATAATAAATCATAAAAGATATGAATCACACAACAATAATGGGGTAAATCTGTAAGTTACATAATCTTTCAAATATTTCTTTTAAGGTATGAATTTCTCAATCTTGTATTCTACCTTAGCAGCTCCGAAAATGCCAAGTGCTAATATCAAATAAATAAGGAATACCATATAAAATGCAGGGCATCAGTGGAAAGATTATCTCGTGAATATTCGAACTACTAGCGATATAACACACCTTTTTACCTAGGTCGTTCGGCCCGATCCAGAATAATATATACATTGCCGAGGGTCGAGCGGCACGAACCATAGATGCATCTATTATACTGCCGAGGTGTTCGGCCCGCTCCACAAGAAAGGAAGGGAGTTACCGAATTACGAGACATGTGCTTACAATACAGTACATGAGTACAAAGTGAATATAATCTTTACCATTTCTCAAATAACTCGCCTACAACTCAAAGTGATAAGGCTCGGCCAAGTATATATATATTTATTTCTAAATCAATTTCAGTTATAACTTTAATTAATTAAGCCAGCAGAACGAATTCAAATAATTCAATTATTACATGATAAAGTCCTAAGTCTACCTGGACATAAACATGCTTTAGCTACGTACGGACTCTCGTCACTTTGTGCGTACGTAGCACCCATAACTAATTGCACATAACAATAAATATCACCTAGGAGGTAGTTTCCCCCTCACAAGGATAGATAGGAAACTTACCTCGCTCCGAAGTTCCAAAACTGGCTCCAACGCCTCTCTAACTCTTCAATTCAATCCAAACGATCCGTAACTAGTCAAACAATGTGCAACTCAATCAAAATATACTCCAATGCTTATAATTAATCAATTCATAGCAATCCCCAACTCTACTCTAAAAATCAATAAAGTTAACACACGTGCCCGGATTCCGAAACTTTTCGAAGATAAATTTTACCCATAATGCCACAAACTCAAATATATAATTTATTACAAATTCCATGTCCAATTTCTGGGTCAAAATCTAAAAATACTAAATTTCTAGGTTTTCTACCAAATNCATGATAAAGTCCTAAGTCTATCCGGACATAAACATGCTTTAGCTACGTACGGACTCTCGTCACTTTGTGCGTACGTAGCACCCATAACTAGTTGCACATAACAATAAATATCACCTAGGAGGTAGTTTCCCCCTCACAAGGATAGATAGGAAACTTACCTCGCTCCGAAATTCCAAAACTGGCTCCAACGCCTCTCTAACTCTTCAATTCAATCCAAACGATCCGTAACTAGTCAAACAATATGCAACTCAATCAAAATATACTCCAATGCTTATAATTAATCAATTCATAACAATCCCCAACTTCGNATTCATAGCAATCCCCAACTCTACTCTAAAAATCAATAAAGTTAACACACGTGCCCGGATTCCGAAACTTTTCGAAGATAAATTTTACCCATAATGCCACAAACTCAAATATATAATTTATTACAAATTCCATGTCCAATTTCTGGGTCAAAATCTAAAAATACTAAATTTCTAGGTTTTCTACCAAATTCCCAATTTCTACAAATTCTCATGCTTAAATCCATATATAAATCATGTATTTAACTCACAATGTGAAGAAATCACTTACCCCATAATAGATGATGAAAAATGGCACTCCAAAATTGCTCCAAAATCGGCTCCTATGGACGAAATGAAGTGAAAATGAGCCAAACCCCCGTTTTAAAAATCCGCACTGCCCAGAACATCCCGCTTCTGCGGTCCAAAATGTCGCTTCTACAACGGCCGCTTCTGCGGCTTCAATTTGACACCTAGGAGGACCCAGGCCAGGTCATCGGCCGCTTCTGCGGCCCTGATGCGCATCTGCGCCCCCCGCTTCTGTGACGCCTCATCCGTAGGTGCGGTTCTGCTTCTGCAGAAACTCGACCGCATCTACGGTCCTAGCCTTTCCCCAGCAAATCCGCTTCTGCGCTCCCATTTCTGCTTCCGCGATCGCGCAGGTGCGGAAAACATCTTCGCACCTGCGACCTCAGTCCAGCACTGCCCTTGCCGCTTCTGCAAGGGCAGTGTATTAAGCTAATTGATATTATTTCCATTATTAGACAGCTGGACATACCTATTTTTAAGGTGATTGTCATTACTGTCTTCCTGAATACATGGCGTGAATACATGTGAATACATGCGCGTACAGCTAGACTGCCTTGATTTTAGGTGCTTTTTGCTGTTGTATTCATGAATACAACAACGCGAATACATGCGCGTACGGTTGGACTGCCCTGAATTTAGGCATTTTTTACTGTTGTATTCATAAATATAGTAGCGCGAATACAACGAATACACTACCGCAATAACTGAATAGTAGCTATAGGAAGTAATTATATGAATGGTAGCTATAGAAAGTTAATAGCCACTAAACAATTGTGGTTTCTGAAAATTTCTCTTTTAAAAAGCCACACTGCCCAGAACATCCCGCTTCTGCCGCCCAAAATGTCGCTTCTGCGACTTCAATCTCGCACCTGCGAGGACCCAGGCTAGGTCGCCGGCCTCTTCTGCGGTACTGATGCGCATCTACGCTCCCCCCGCTTTTGTGACACCTCATCCGCAGGTACGGTTCCGCTTCTGCAGAAACTCTACCGCATTTGCGGTCCTAGCCTTTCCCCAGCAAATCCGCTTCTGCGCTCCCATTTTCGCTTCCGCGCAGGTGCGGAAAACATCTTCGCACCTACGACCTCAGTCCAGCACTGCCCTTGCCGCTTCTGCGAGCCACTGCCTCTCTTATGCGATACCACACCTGTGTTCCTTCATGCGCAGGTGCAAAACCACCAGCAATCAAAATTTCCAGTCTTTCCTTAAGTCAAAAATTTGATCCGTTGACCATCCGGAATCCACCCGAGGCCCCCGGGACCTTGACCAAATATATCAACGCTTCCCAAAATATATTACGGACTTAGTCGAGGCCTCAAATCACGCCAAACAACATCGAAACTACAAATCAACGATCGAAATCCTTCTTTAAACTTTCAAACTTCCAAACTTCGATGAACGCGTCCGAACCATATCAAAACATTCCGAAATGACGCCAAACTTTGCGCCCAAGTCACAAATCACGATACGAACCTATTCCAAAGCTCGAAATTTTGAATGGACATCGATAACATCAAAATTCATTTCAAATCAAAACTTAAGAACTTCTTAAACTTCCAAAATGTCAACCTTCCATAATAGGCGCTGAAATGCTCCCGGACCACCCGATACTCAACCCGAACATACGCCCAAGTACGAAATTATCATACGAACCTATTAGAACCTTCAAATCCCGATTCCAAGGTCGTTTACTTGAAAGTCAAACCTTAGTCAATTCTTCCAACTTAAAGCTTTCGAAATTAGAATTTTCTTTCCAAATAAACTCCGAACTTCCCGAAATTCAATTTCGATAATACGCACAAGTCATAACACCTCAAGTGAAGCTTCTCAAGGCTTCAAACCATTGAACGACGTGCTAGAGCTCAAAACGATCGGTCGGATTGTTACAAATCTAAATGTCCAAAGAATTAGAAAAAATTTAAACCCCCAAAAAGTCGAATATATTTTCATTGCCATGTAGATGAGAGAGAACATTTAATAAGGAGGAAGGGAATAAAATAAATCCCTGATTTAGTGGGATTTATTTATTTTCTAAACCTGCCAAAATAGTAAAAAAATCTTTCATTATTAAAATAAACCACAAGTGATGTTATTTGTATAAATATTCTTAAATAAGAGACCTACTGTCACGACCCAAAATTCAGTAAAGGTCGTGATGGCACCTAACGTCGCCGTCAGGCAAGCCAACGGTGATTGATCAACTTAATTGCTCATTTTAGTATTTTGAAATCATAATTTTCATTAATTAAATAGTATGAAATTGAATTTACAGGGTAAATGATAATATTTACACGAACTATAATAATGAACAACCCGTAGAAATCCAACTAGGAAATATAATAAAATACAACATCTGTTTGGAATACAAATTAGACAGGAGAATATAAATAACTCTGATGGAGACTCTGCAGGCTGTGGATCGTAACATGGAATGCAGCTCACGGTGAAGTCCCCGCAATAGCCGCGCCGTTGCGCCCAAAGGCCACCAGACATATATGTACCTGCACAATAAGTGCAGCAAGTGTAGCATGAGTATGTAAATCAACGCGTACCCAATAAGTATCTAGCATAACCCCAGAAAAGTAGTGACGAGGGGTCGACATCGACACTTACTAGTGGTCCAATAAGACAAATATAGTAGAAGTAAACAGATGTAAGTCTGAGTAAATAAATGAAATAACAAGTATAAATACGTGGTACTATTCTTCTCTTAGCAATAACTCAAGCTCTCATCTAGTAGTTACCTCCTCAATCTGAGTATATATATAATGGACCTCACCAGATAGGTCGTCACAGTTCAAATCAGGAAAACTCACAAATACACTGGCTTCTTGTCAATTATTATGCACGATTTCATAAGAGTATTTTATAGAAATGCTGAGGCGTACTACCCTGTCACGACCCAAACTCCCTCTGTATAATGTCGTGACTACACCTAGTCTCCACGACTAGGTATGCCTAACAAATTGCGGAAAATAACAAAAATAGAAGTAAAACTTAATAACTAACTGCAACAGATAATTAAATAGCTGGTAGCAATGCTGCTCGGCATGTACAAAAACCAACACTCTAGTAATACACAGTATTCTCAAAACCCGAAACATCATAAGTCACAAGCTACAGAAGGAAACTAGTATCTCTATACACCAGAGTCTAACAAAAGAAGTACGGAAGTTAAATGAAATAGGAGAGAATAAAGGGGGATTCCGAGTTCTGCGGACGCGACAGATGTACCTTGAAGTCTCCATACAACAACAAGCACTCTCAGCTAGTAGCGAGGTTGATAAGAAGCACCTGAATCTGCACACAAAACATGTACAGAAGAGTAGCATGAGTACACCACAATGACACCCAGTAAGTGCCGAGCCTAACCTCAGTCGAGTTGTGACGAGGTCAGGTCAGGCCCACTGGTAAATAATAAATAAGGCAGGAGAATATACAGTATAATGAGAGACTATAATTTAACAAAAGGAAACACATGAAGGCAACAGTACAACATACAGGGGTAAACAGCAGGGGATCTCCTGAGATACCGTCTCGTAGTCCCAAAATAAATATGCAGGGAGAACTCCCGAGGTACCGCCTCGTAGTCTTAAAAATAAATATACAGGGAGAAATCCCGAGGAACCGCCCCGTAGTCTCAAAAGTACATGTGCAAGGAGAACTCCCGAGGAACCGCCTCGTAATCTCAAAAGTAAATGTGCAGGGAGAACTCCCGAGGAACCGCCTCGTAGTCTCAAAAGTAAATATGCAGGGAGAACTCCCGAGGAACCACCTCATAGTCTCAAAAGTAAATATGCAGGGAGAACTCCTGAGGAACCGCCTCGTAGTCTCAAAAGTAAATACACAACTCAAACCGATAAATACAACAGTTAACAACAAGAGTTCTATATTTATACAGATAAAGAACAAGGAAAAACAGGGAATCAACTAGGCATGCTTCACAGAGTTCAGATAAATAGTTAAAGCACGTAGATATACGATATTAGACTAAACAGGATAACTACACATATTGGGATAGCTCTAATCAGAGTGAAAACGGACTAATACTCATTTAAACGGTATAACTCAAATTAAAGAAAAAATAGGTTGCTACTCAGTAAAATAAATCAGGTTTTACAATAAATAGCCCATGTACGTACTCGTCACCTCACGTACACGGTGCTGACATATTACAACAGTACCAAATCCTAAGGGGATTTCTCCCACACAAGGTTAGGCAAGCCACTTACCTCGAACCAAGCTCAAATCAATCCATAACAATGCTTTTTCTACGAATATTTGACTCTGAATGGCCCAGATCTAGCCAAAATCAATTACATATCATAAATATAATTATAAGAAACTAATCTAGTTAATGAAATCAAAGCTAAAGCGAGAAATTAGAAAATCGCCCCAAAAGTCTCCTCGGGCCCACATCTCAGAATCGTGTAAAAGTCACAAAATACGAACACTCATTCACTCACGAGTCCAACCATACAAAACTTATCCAAATTCGATGTCAAAATATCAATCAAAACCCAAAAATCTTAGTTGAAGATCTTTTTCCCATTTTCCCCAAAATTTCAACCCAAATCCAAAATTAAATGATGAAAGAAACCATAGATTAGTGAGGTTTGGGGAGGGTAGTGTGTACGCACACCTTAGCCCTACCCTGTGAGGATAGAGAGGTTGTTTCCAATAGACCCTCGGCTTAGGAAAGCATAAGCACCACATTAATAAAAATATAGACAAGAAGGGACAATACCAAGAAGCCATGTAAAAACATAATTAAAACAACCAGATAGTAAGGTGATCAACAATGAAAGAAAATAATGGTTAGTCATAAAAATCTACTACTAACAGAAAGCGAGACTATGTGCCAATACTACTATTATGAACACTCTACACTACCTACTCTAATACCCTAATCTCTACCTTCATACTTTCCTATCAAGGGTCATGTCCTCGGTCAACTGAAGTTGTGTCATGTCTTACCTAATCACCTCTCCCCACCTCTTCTTTGGCCTACCTCTACCTCTCCGTAGGCCCTCCAATGCCAACATCTCACACTTCCTTACCGAGGCATCTGTGCTCCTCCTCCTCACATGACCAAACCACCTAAGTCGCGCTTCCCGCATCTTGTCCTCAATAGGGGCCACACCTACCTTGTCGCGAATAACCTCATTTCTGATCCTATCTAACCTGGAGTGCCCGCACATCCATCTCAACATCCTCATCTCTGATACCTTCATTTTCTGGACATGAGCGATCTTGACTGGCCAACACTCAGCCCCATACAACATCGTTGGTCTGACTACCACTCTCTAGAACTTACCCTTAAGTTTCGGTGGCACCTTCTTATCACACAAAACACCGGAAGCGAGTCTCTATTTCATCCATACTGCCCCAATATGATGTGTGACATCTTCATCAATCTTCCCATCCCCCTGAATAATAGACCCAAAGTACTTAAAACTCTCTCTCCTAGGGATGACCTGCGAGTATAGCATCACCTCCCCTTTCCCTCCTTGAGTCTCGCCACTGAATTTACCCTCCAAGTATTCTGTCTTGGTCCTGCTCAACTTGAAACATTTAGATTCCAGGGTCTGCCTCCATACCTCTAATTTTGTGTTCACACCGTCTCGCGTCTCGTCAATCAATACAATATCATTTGCAAATAGCATGCACTACGGCACCTCCCCTTAATGTGGCGCGCCAGTGCATCCATCACCAGAGCAAACAAAAAAGGGCTGAGTGCCGACCCCTGATGCAACCCCATCATCACCGGNATAATAACACATCTAAAGTGTTCATTTGCTTAAATATAAAACCAAATGGTTTCAGTTTCCCATCTATTAATGGAATTGTTATTAATTATAATTTTATTGGTACTTTCTCTCTATTTTAATTATGGTAACGTTTTATTTGGTGATATAACTATATTTTATTAATAAATGTGAATGCTTGTATAATAGTGCATACTTGGATAAATAAGTGATATTTATAATATTTATCTATTATGCATGTTATATAATTTGTATAATACATTAATATTTATTTAATAAATATATTATGAAGTATAAATTAAATTAAATATTACTCCTTCCGTTTTAATTTATGTGAACCTATTTGGCTGGGCACGAAGTTTAAGAAAAGAGAGTAGACTTTTGAACTTGTGGTGTAAAATGAGGCACATATATTTTGTGTGGCTATAAATCATTGCATGCAAATAAATTGCTTCCAAATAGGGAAATGAGTCATTCTTTTTGGCACGGACTAAAAAGAAAATGGATTCACATAAATTAAAATTGGGGGAGTATTAGTATAAAATATTATTTTATTTGGATATACATAGTATGTAATTCTTTTTCTC
>AWOL01S0004048.1:19158-31997 GCA_000715115.1 Nicotiana otophora | reverse complement strand
AAGTTTGTGGAGGGGGTCTATACTCTTGCCTCTCCGTTGACTAAATTGACTCAGAAAGCGATTAAGTTCAAATGGTCTGATTCTTGTGAAAGGAGCTTTCAGGAGTTGAAATCGAGGTTGACTATGCCGTCGGTGTTGACCCTGCCTGAGGATACAGATGAATTCGTGGTATATTGTGATGCTTCAGGAATTGGGCTTAGGTGTGTGTTAATGCAACATGGCAAGGTTATAGCATATGCTTTTAGGCAGCTCAAGAATCATGAAAAGAATTATCCAACACATGACTTAGAACTTGCAGCGGTGGTTTTTACATTGAAAATTTGGCATCATTATTTGTATGGGGTCCTCGTGGATATAGTCACGGACCACAAGAGTCTTCAATATATTTTCAAACAAAAGGAGTTGACTTTGACGCAGAGACGATGGCTTGAGTTACTCAAGGATTACGACATCGATATTCTATATCACCCGGGGAAAGCCAATGTTGTAGCGGATGCTCTTAGCCGGAAATTTATGGGTAGTTTAGCACACTTGGAGGTATATCAAAGGCCATTGGCCAAGGAAGTCCATCGATTGGCTAGTTTGGGAGTTCGGCTTGTGAACTTTAATAAAGGAGGGGTAATTGTGCAAAATAGGGCTGAGTCATCGCTTGTTGTGGAAGTCAAAGAGAAGCAATACAACGATCCATTTTTGGTGCAATTGAAGGAGGGGATTCAAAAACAAAAACTATTGCTTTTGCGCTAGGCATGGATAATGGTACACGAAGGTACCAATGGCGACTATGTCTTCTGAATGTAGATGGTCTCGGGGAAAGAATCATGACTGAGGCTCACATTTCTAGGTATTTCGTGCATCCAGGTTCTACAAATATGGATCACGATCTCAAGGAAGTCTATTGGTGGAATGACATGAAAAGGAATGTGACGGACTTTATGGCAAGGTTCCGAATTGTCAGCAAGTGAAGGCCGAACATCAACGGTCTGGTGGGTTAGCACAGAACATAGAAATTCCAATATGGAAGTGGGAAATAATTAATATGGACTTCGTGGTAGGGTTACCGCGCACTCCGCGCAAGTTTGACTCAATTTGGATGATCGTGTACTGACTCACGAAAACAGCACACTTCTTTCCTGTTAAATCTACAGGCACAGTGAAACACTATGCTCAGTTATATATCAAGGATAAAGTCAGGTTGTATGGCACTCTAGTTTCTAACATCTACGATCAAGGGGCTTAGTTCATGGCGAATTTTTGGAAGAAATTTCAGCAAGGTTTGGGTACTCAGGTAAATCTTAGTACAACCTTCCATCCACAAACCGACGGACAAGCAGAGCAGACTATTCAGACACTTGACGACATGTTGTGCGCTTATGTTCTTGACTCCAAGGGTAGTTGGGATGATCGTTTGCCCCTCATAGAGTTTGCTTATAACAACAGCTTTCATGCAAGTATTCAGATGGCACCATTTGAGGCATTTTATGGTAGGAGATGTAGATCTCCCATTGGGTGGTTTGAGATTGAGAAGCTGAGTTGATAGGGCCAGACCTCGTGCATCAGGCTATGGAAAAAGTTAAAATCTTTAAGGAGAAATTGAGAACCACTCAGAGTCGACAAATATTCTATTCGGACGTTCGTCGTAGAGACGTAAAGTTCAAAGATGATGATTGGGTATTTTTGAAGGTTTCCCCCATGAAGGGTATACTGCGTTTTGGAAGGAAAGGGAAATTGAGTCCGAGGTATGTCCGGCCGTACAAAAGCATCCAGAGGATCGGTCAGGTGGCGTACAAGCTTGATCTACCACCCGAGATGTCATTAGTGCACACGGTATTCCATGTGTCTATGTTGAAGAAGGTAGTTAAAGATCCGTCAGCTATTGTGCTGGTTGAGACCATTGAGGTTAATGAAGAATTGTCATACGAAGAAATTCCAGTTGCCATTCTTGGTAGACAAGTCCGAAGGTTGAGAAATAAAGGAATTGCCTCCGTGAAAGTGTTATGGCGAAACCAGCAGGTTGAAGAGACCACTTGGGAGGCCGAGGAAGAGATGAAGAAGAAGTATCCTTGTTTGAATAACTGTGTAATCCTTTTTAAGAACTTGTCGCCTATGAATTTTGTATCACTTGCTCAGATAATGTAAAGGTGTTACTTTTGATTATATGTTGTTTACATGAGGCCACGGTTGGTATTTTTATGAGTTATGTTACATCGTTGGATTATGTACATGTTTTTAGGATGTGATTCTGGGATCTATGACGTAGATAGGCCTAGTTACAAAGGAAACTCTGAGGAAATATTTGGAAATTTGGGAAGTTATTTAAATTTAGGGCTGCTGGTGTAGGGTATGAAAAACTGAGTTGCATAAGGTGCTAATATTGGACCCAAATCCTCATTCGAGGACGAATGATCTTAAGTGGGGGAGGATGTAATTAATAAGAGTAGAAATTCCTCGCGGCGGGCTTGCGAGAAGCGGTTTGAATTTTTTGGATTGAACAGTATGCTGGGGAGTTGAAGGAAAATGTTGGGTAGAAGTAGGCATTTCTGCGGCCCGTTCTGCGACCGCATAACCACTCTACAGACCGCAGAATGGCCGCAGAGTGAAGCAGCCTTTTGGGCCAATGTTGATGTCAATTTTGCGTCCAATTATGCGACTGCATAACTTTTTCGCGGGCCGCACTTTGGTCGCATAATCATCCTTAGACGTTTTTGGAGGGTAGTTCTACGGTGCACTATGCGACCGCAGAACCATTCTGCGGTGCCTTATACGACCGCAAAATAGGTCTGCGGGCCACATAGTGTCCGCAGACCTGGTAAGTTCCTCTCCAGTTTTGGCACCCCAATTGCGCGGTCATTTCGCAGATCGCATAACTATTATTTGATCGCATATGCGAATGCAGAACCTGTTCCAGAGCTTCATTTTTGGGTTTTTAAAACCCGACCCTACTTCGTTACAATACACGTAATGTCCATGTTTTAGCATAATCTGATACTTTAGAGTGAGTGAGAGAGTCCTAGAGGGAGAAAGTGATATTCATCAAGTTACTCTTCAATTCTTGCATAAACCTTTGAAGATTATCAAGAGAAGCACCCTAGGTCTTCATCCTAAGAGGTAAGGTTCTATCACCAAGCTCTTAATTTCGAAATATAACTAGAATGGGCAATTAGTAAGGTAGTTCATTGGTATGGGAGTGCTTACCTTGCATGCATGTATTCTTGAAGTATGTAGGAAGGTTGTGAGGTAAAATTGGTAGAGAATGGGTTACGTAAAGATGGAATCCTTCAAAAAGGAGCTTAATACATTGATACACACATAGTGTTTGATAAAATGCTCAAGCGAGCTAGAATAATGATCGTTTTCGTAATTTTTGGTTCAATATTTCTATATTGCTAAAATAGATTGAAGTTTCTAATATTCCGGAACATCTTAGAGTTTTAAGAAGCTCAATTGAGGTATGTTGGCTAAACCCCCTCTTCTTAGAATTGAACCCCATGGTATTCATGAAATCGATGCAAGTCCCAAATTGAACTCTAGTCTCCAGTCCCCCAATAGTTACCACACACAATTGATACACACCGTCCACGATATTAGCATCGCCCACCAGTGTATATACACGAACAGGTGAAACTAAGGACTCATGGGGCATATCCACATAACGTGTAAAGTACGAGGACACATACGAATAAGTAGAACCAAGGTCAAATAATATAGAAGCCTCACTATGGCACATTGAGACAATACTTGTGATCACTGTATCTGAGGCAATGGCATTTGGCCTGGTAAGAAAAGCATAGAATCGGGCCTGACTGCCACCTGATCGGCCTCCCCCTCTTGGGCGAACCCTAGCTAACTGAGCCCCACCCCGAGTTGGCTGGGCTGGTGGTGAAGTAATTAGTGCTGAATTCGTAGTATGACTCATCTGCTGCACTGGACCTTCCGAGTGACGAGGACACGGTCTCCACATATGTCCAAATTCCTTGCACTCAAAGCAGCTCCCCGGCACTGGTGGTGGTGCGGACTGAATCGAGCCCCGAGAACCAGAATAACTGGTAGAAGCACCCGGTGCAAATGAACCCTGAACTAAAGGGGCACAGGATGAACTCTAGGCTGGAAATGCACTGAGAGATGACTGAACCTGATCAGAACTGTATGAACCATGGCTGGATGATGCACCACGGTGAATTGGATGACCAGTCTGAGCGTGTCTATGAGAACGACCCCTACCGCAATAACACTGACCCCCCCGAAGGACACCGCTGAAATCACCTTGACCACGAGGCCTCTTGGCCTCCCTCTCTCCATGATCTAGGCTACGAACCATCTTTATCTGCCAAGTAATGTCAACTACCTCATCAAAAGTAGCACCAGATACCCCCTCCCGGGTCATAAGTAACCGCAACTGATATGTGAGGCCACCAATGAATCTTCTGATCCTTTCCCTATCAGTGGGAACCAACCAAACTGCATGGCGAGCCAACTCAGAAAATCTCATCTCGTACTGCATCACAGACATGCCATCCTGACGTAACTGTTCAAACTATCTGCGTGGCTCCTCTCTACGAGACTGCGGCACAAACTTCTCCAAAAAGAGAACGGAGAATTCCTGCCATATAAGTGGTACTACATCAATCGGCCTGCGCCTATCATAGGCCTCCCACCATCTGAAGGCAGCCCCAAAAAACTGAAAAGTAGTGAACAAGACCCCACTGGTCTCCAGAATACCTACTGTCTGAAGCATCCGCTGGCACTTATCGAGAAAACCCTGAGCATCCTCTAACTCAGCACCGCTAAATGACAGAGGTCAAATCCTCCCAAATCTCTCAAGTCTCATCTGCTCATCATCTGCCATAACGGGGACTAACGTGTCATGAACAGCTGTAGCTGGCAGGACTAGTAGTGCCCCCTGTATCTGAAGTCCATGTACTACCTGCTCTGGAGCACGGCAACAGGGTATGAGTACCTTCCCTTGCCTGAGAAGTGAGTGGTGTGGCCTGAGCCGAAACCACCTGAGCAAGGCCAGTGCAAACTATCAGTATCTAAGCCAAAGCCTCATGTAGGCCTGGAATCTCAATGGGCACAGCTGATGCCTAAGCGGATCCCGCCGGCTCAACAACATTTGGAATCTGCTCCTCGGCTGGAGATACTGGTGGTGCTACAGGTGCTGCTCCAACTATTGTACGAGTGACACCTCGAGCACCCCGGCCTCTCATGGTGATACGGGGTGACACCTCGAGTGACACCTCGTACCTCGAGCGCTACTGGTTGTACGAGTGCCCCGGCCTCATGCTGCCCTAACCGGTGGCACTGGCGGCTGGCCATCTGATCCGGTAGTACATGTTCTAACCATCTGTGAGAGAATAGAATAACAGAATTTTAGTTTTCCGAAATTAACCAGTTCGCACGATTGAATACAAGAAAATGACATTTTCCTAAGGGTTCGACATCCTCTCGAAGATAAGTACAAACGTCTCTGTACCGATCCACAAGACTCTACTAAACCTTGTCATGACTCGTGAGACCTATATAACCTGGGTTCTAATACCAACTTGTCACGACCCAAAATCTCACCCGTCGTGATGGCGCCTATCTCGATACTAGGCAAGCCGACAATATCAATAACCCGTAATTTCTTTTAAATACTTAAAACATAATAATTAATTAAGGGGAAAACTACCACCAATACTGAATATAAATTTACTCCCAAAACCCGTTGTCACTGGGTAAATGACCATCTATACATTACAAGTCTGGAAAGTACGGTCTATAATAGTCTAAGACCAAATACAGTAAACACGGAGATAGGGAAAGAGAGACAAGGTCTGCGAACATCGCAGCTACCTCCGAATTTTTGGAAAATCAACTGTGTGAAAGAATCAACACCCACTATGTCCAAGATTACCTGGGTCTGCACACAAAGTGCAGGGTGTAGTATGAGTACAACCAACTCAGTAAGTAACAATAACAAATAAGGAACTAGAAGTAGTGATGAGCTTCCCAGCTAAGTCCAAATACATACTTTCCAACATAAAAGGTTAGGCATGCTCTAAAGTTCAACATTTAAGATTTCACAAAACTTTCATATCATGTTTGACTGAAACAGGAAATAATGTTTTTCCGAAATTTCTAAAATAGTGATATATGACAGCTGAAATGCAACAAATAATGAAATCAATTCATCCTGTCAGAATAACAATCACTCAGTATACCCATTCACTCCAATCTAACAGTCACTCTTTCCTCACAGTCACTCATTCCTCACAGCCACTCATCACTCGGCACTCAGTAGGTACCTACGCTCACTGGTGGTTTGTACAGACTCCGGAGGGGTCCTTCAGCCCAAGCACTATATCAAGCCAATCATGGCATAAATCAGCAAAACATGTTGCGGCGTGCAGCTTGATCCCATAAATATACTCACAATTAGGACCTCGGCCTCATCAGTCATCAACCTCTCCAGTCTCCCGGGCTCTCAGAAATCATGATAAGCAGCCCAACAACAATGATATCATGCATCAATAATAACAGCATATGTCTAAGCATGATTTTTAATATGAGTATCAGCTCAATTTTCTCTAACACGTAGAGAATGTATGGATATGAACAGATTATTCAACTATACAGTTCCATGGAATTTTACCAAGTCCCAATTCCGATGGTGCACGCCCACACGTTCGTCACCTAGCATGCGTGTCACCTCAAAATCAATCACATAACACATAATCTGGGGTTTCATACACTCCAAACAAAATTTAGAACTATTACTTACCTCAACCCATGTAATTCTTTATTCCGCTATGCCCTTACCACGAGAATTGGTCTCCGAAAGCCCCGTATCTAGCCACAATTAATTCGATTTAGTCAATATCAATTATTGTAATTAATTCCATAAGGAAATACTAATTTTCCAATAACAAATCCGAAATTAACTCAAAAATTGACCGTGGGGCCCACGTCTCGAAACCCGACAAAAGTTACAAAATATGAACGCCCATCCACCCACATGTCAAACCATACAAATTTTACCAAATTCTGACATCAACTCCACCCTCAAATCTTCAATTAAATTCTTTGAAAATTTCTACCATTTTCAACCCAATATTTACCCATTTGAACTCAACAATATTTCCATAAACCTTATTGATATGATAAATAATACTCTTATACCCAAGGATCATACTCTTAATCACCCATCTTTACCCAAACTCAAAATTGAAGACTAGGGGATAGAACCTTACCTCTGGGTGAAGATCTTGTGATATTTCCTAGTTGGATTTCAAAACTTGAACAAGATCTTAATGAACAAAGCACTTGAGCTTCTTCCTCTCTATAGAACACTCTCCCTTCTCTATGCGGTCCGCAAACTGACCGACAAAAGTTACAAAATATGAACGCCGATCCACCCACATGTCAAACCATACAAATTTCACCAAATTCTGACATCAACTCCACCCTCAAATCTTCAATTAAATCCGTTGAAAATTTCTACCATTTGCAACCCAATATT
Source organism: Nicotiana otophora (assembly GCA_000715115.1). Taxonomy (NCBI): domain Eukaryota; kingdom Viridiplantae; phylum Streptophyta; class Magnoliopsida; order Solanales; family Solanaceae; genus Nicotiana; species Nicotiana otophora. The sequence goes on along the minus strand of AWOL01S0004048.1, from coordinate 24,499 downwards.
TACCCATTTGATCTCAACAATATTTCCATAAACCTTATTGATATGATAAATAATACTCTTACAGTCAAGGATCCTACTCCTAATCACCCATCTTTACCCAAACTCAAAATTGAAGACTAGGGGATAGAACCTTACCTCTGGGGTGAAGATCTTGTGATATTTTCTAGTTGGATTTCAAAGCTTGAACAAGATCTTGATGAACAAAGCACTTGAGCTTCTTCCTCTCTATAGAACACTCTCCCTTCTCTATAAAAATGTCAAATTTTTGCTAAACAATTAGCTTCAAGGGCTATAAACAAAGTTGGGTCGGATAAAAAATTAGAAAGAATTGAAGCCCCAACGCAGATTTGCGATTGCATATGCGATCGCATAATAGGTATGCGGTCCGCAAACTGACTGCATAATTGAAGCTCCCAAATGAGGGTCGCCTAGATAGGTCTGCGGTGCTTATACGGCTCGTACAATGCACCGTAGAACAGGTCTGCGGTCGTATAATGCACCGTAGATTTCCTCAAATTATGCCTCGCGTCTACTTTACTCTGCGGTCATCAGGCGGTCCAAAGAGTGATTCTCCGATTGCATACTAGGCCACAGAAATTTCCTCTTCTGTCAAAAATTTTCCTTTACTCCTCAGTGCATTGTTCAACCTAAATATTCCGAGCCGCGGCGAACTTGCGAGAAATTTCTATAACCTTTGTACTAATTTATCTACCTTGGCACCACAAAAACTTAATTTCCTTAGAAAAATTTCTCCGGGGTCGTTACACACAAGTCAACATCTGATCAACATTTTCAACTTAAAATTTAAACCTTGGAACTAAGTATTCCAAATCATTCCAAAACCTCACCAAACCTGAACCAATTACCTACGGCAAGTCACATAATAAATGTAAAGTATAAATTGAGCAGTAAATCGGGGAACAGGGTTGTAATACTCGAAACGACCGGCCGGGTCGTTACAAATGGGTTGACTCTGTACTGCTCTTATTTAAAGATGTGCCATTCGGTTAGAGTTGAGCTTACTTGTGTTCTGTTATGTTCTATGTATTACTTTTCTATTCTACGAGGGGTGTGATTCCTTGGTTATATGGACACGTGTTTCGGTTCTATTGGGTCCTTATAGTAGAATTGGGGTGAGATGGGTATTTGGGTGTTGCATGATTTATTACGCATTGTTTATGTTCTTTCGGGTTTGTGTGGCATTATGTCATTTTCTTCTCTGTCGTCATGGTCATGCACCTTGGGTACCTGATGTCGAGTTGTGCATGGTTATTGATTTTGAGCAAGGGGACTTGAAGTATCTCGTATGGACCAGTGTTTGGATGGGGTCACGTATTACGGCAGAGTGATGTTAAGATATGATCCTTTGTGTTAGATTCGTGTATTATGGTTCTACGGTGTCTGATGGGCTTTTAGCATTGTGTTGTGGCAGTATTTGTTGAGCTTGTAGGCCGGTTCTCTCGTTTGAGTCATTTTCCATATTTCAGTACATTTGAATTATTATGTATGGGTACATGGATTGCATGGTTTGTGGCTCTGGGTAGTATTGGTGTGGCATGCCAATAGAGTAGTTGGTGTTTGATAAGATGAAGTCGTCGAATCTAGGATGGGTGCTATCGGATTTGATTGCGGTATATTTGGAAGGATAATATCGGAAGTCAGCTTAGAAATTGGCTATAATTGTTGTTGAAGGAGAGGGAGCTCTATTACTTGGTGATATGAACTCATGGTTATGAGTTTCCGCGTGTTTCTGTCATCATCGGCAGTGTACAGAGGTTTTAGAATGAGGTTTTGTTTCACATGAGGTTTATTACCGGAATTGGGTTGTTTTGGGCAGCTATTGTGATTGGAGATTTTGCTATGAGTATTTGAGTTATGCGGTATATCTTGTGATTACATATTACGTTATGGTTATGGCTTGATACAGCTTGTTCAAACTTATACATTGTGTAGATGCGAGATGTAGGTCTTATAAGGAATTTGTATATTGGAAATTGGATTCTAAGGTTTGCGTGCTAAGGTTGAATTAAGGATTTTTAGTTATGTTGTGTCATCAGGATTTTATGGATTAGAGTGATGTGGGATTACCCCCGGGTATGTGCATGGTAAGGTTACACGGTGATTTGATGGCTTAAGAATAACTCTAGGCTCGTTCGAGGAAGAACGCAAGTTTAAGTGGGGGAGGATGTAACGACCAGACCGATCGTTTTGAGCATTTGCACTTCGCTTGTTGTTTGGGGGCACGAGTAGCTACTTATGATGTTTTATGACTGGTGTAAATAGGTTTATGGTGATTATGCAGCCCGCATACCTGTTCTGCAGTCGCATAATGCACCGCATAACAGGTCTGCGGTCGCATAATGCATCGGGTGTTTCAACCATTTTTGCATTTTTGGAGCTATAGAGCTTAGATTGAGGTGATTCATGAAACAATTTTCACCATGTGGACTGGGGTAAGTGTTCTCTACTCATTTTTAAACTTATATCATGAATTTATCTTCGTTTTTGGCATTTGATTGAGGGTTCCAAAAGATAAAATTGGGGGGTTTAGCCTAAAGTTTCATAATGAAAATTTTTGAGTTTTGAACATCGACTTGGAGTCAGATTTGAGTGAAACTATTATGGTTGGATCTTAATTGAATGGGTTATCGGATTTTGTGAGACTTTTTGAGTTCCAAAGTGCGGGCCCGGGTTGGACTTTTTGGCCAATTTTGGGGTTTTGATTAAAGATTCAACATTTATCGATGGGTTTGTTTCCTTTGGAATTATTTGATGTATTGGAGTTTCTTTTGGCTAGTTTTGAGCCGTTTAGAGGTCGATACGCGCGAGATGGCATTTTTGGAGCATCTCTTGGCTTGCTTGTTATTGGAATTGTCTTGTTCGAGGTAAGTCATATTTCTAAACTTGGTGTTTAGGGTATGTAACCCCGAATTACATATTGTGTGATTGGTGTTGAGGTGACATGCGTGCGGGTGTGTGGGCATGCTTGTGTGAATTGTGACTATGTTATTCTTGTGGTACTATGTAGTTACCTGATCTTATCTATAACCATTAAATTTCTACGTACTTGAGCTATTGAGCTGTGACCCATGTTAGAAACCATGGCTAGGCTACATGCTTATCCTGTTGAGACCCATTGAGTTAATTTCTGCGGTTGAGTTATCAGCTTTTATTACATTACATACTCAGTCATACGCATTCATATGCATATCATATCTCAGTCTCTATTACCATTTATTGACACATCATATCATCATTTTGGGATAGTTTCATGGCATTATGAGCATGAAAGATTAGAGAGATTGATGACTGAGTGAGACCGAGGGCCTGAGTGTGAGTGATATTATGGGATCGGGCTGCACGCACAACATGTTATATTGATTACATTTATGGGATCGGGTTGCACAGCGCAACAGGGTTTTACTGATTTATGATAGCCCCTGGGTTGTAGGTGCCCCTCCGGAGTCTACACACAACCCCAGTGAGCGTGGTTGATTTATACTGCGGGATAGATCTCCCCTAGACATGGATCTTTTTCGAAGCATTTATACCTGGGGATGGATATTCCCCATGGACTGGATTGGCCCTAATCAGTACTGAGTGATTGATGGTCAGTTGATGTATATATTTCGGGATGGATCTTTGCTAGACCGGATTGGCCATATACAGAACTGAGTGATTGATCATGATGACTGGAAAGTGTTAGATAGTGAGGTTTAGTACTCTGAGAGTGTGAGTACATGAGTTCATCTCTAAGATATATTGCATTGACATGCACACATGACTTATAGGCATAGAGATGTATTTTCCTCATGCTGTACAATATCATGTAATATATGAATTCTCACACATGTTGACATATGGGAATAGAGATGTATTCTACACTTTCTATCAAGAAAGAAAATGAAACACCGTATTTATCGTTGAAAGGATTGTTAGAAAAGAAAATTGCAGTTTTCAAACTTACCCATATTTTTGGAAACTTCGGTAAATGACTTGGGTTTTCACTAATATACTAGAAAGGCAGAACTATTTTCAGAAATTATGATTTAGCTGAGCATTCTATCTATAAGTTACTTCTTTTATTACTTGCTTTACATTGTTATGGATTGTTGTTGGCTATTGGTGTTGGACCCGTCCTTTGTTCCAGCTCGTCACTACTTTCAACGTAATGTTAGGTTGGTTTCTTATTGAGTACATTGGGTCAGTTGTAATCATACGAAATTTCTACACCTTGCGTGCCGATGTTGGTTGTTGATGTTGCTGTGATCGATGGGAGCTGGAATTGAAGACATAAGTGCATTCCTCTTGTAGCTGCCTCTTGTTCATGGGAGCCTTAGATTCATAAAAATCCGTTTTACATTTCAATTAGATGTTTATTTATTTGACACTAACTTTGTAAATTCTAATCTTAGAAGCTCATGATTTGTAGTACCAGTCCATGGGGAGCGTATCGGCTTAAGATGTTTTCTTTTATTTAATTGTCTTATTAATTTCATGGAATTGGTTAGTTGTTAATTGGCTTACCTAGCGGGCTGCATTAGGTGTCATCACTACTGGTTGGATTTTGGGTCGTGATAGTCTAATACTTGTACACTATTCAAAGCATGTTTTCCATACCTGTTTCAATGTCTACTACTATTCACACTTAGACAACATAACACATGCTTCGCTAAACTAGAACATGTCTATAGGGGTTCAACTAATTAATCAATCAGTCGCTTCTAGTGCTTTTATTGCAGTGCTTACCCAGATATCATGACTGTAGGATCTAAATCAATTAATTGACTGCTTTTGCTGCTTCATTGTACTGCCACACTTAGATGACATGCCTATCGGGATGAATTTTTATAAAATCATATTCGATTGTCAGTCATTAGATATCCTACCTATAGGATATTGTCACCCGCTTAAGAAGCATGTTTATAAAATCAATGTTGTTAATGTTGAGCTTTGTTGCTCCCAAATGCACATGCAAGTATACATGGTCGTACAAGTAATAAAATGATAAGTTGAGTGTCGAACCCATAGAGACTTGTATCAACTACCCACTAAATTCACCAAGATTGTTATTCAGTCAAGCCAAATTCGAGTTCAAGAATGTGATTATACTAAACTATAATTCTAAGTAGTAACTAATTTATCAAGCCGTAAAATGATTGTTATGTATTCAATAGAGATAAATATTCTAGGGTTGTGATCGATTCACCAATCCTACTGTGTTCTAGTTAACTCTCCTTTTCATACAATTCACTCAAGGTTGCTAATTAATCGATAATTGCACTCATAACCTTCTCCCGAAGTACTACTCGCCTATTCAAAATAGACTAACTCCTATATT
>AWOL01S0004047.1:2646-30853 GCA_000715115.1 Nicotiana otophora | reverse complement strand
GCATCTTTCTTCTGAATTTCATGGTATTGCTATTTATCTTATGAGTGTTGTTGTGATACTAATATTATCTTATGAGCCGAGGGTCTTTCGGAAACAGCCTCTCTACTCCTTCGGGGTAGGGGTAAGGTCTGCGTACACACTACCCTCCCCAGACCCTATTAATGGGATTCTACTGGGTTGTTGTTGTTGTTGTTGTTAGTGCTGATACTCCTACTGTTGAGTCAGTTCTGGTAGTAAGGGAATTCCAGATGTGTTTCCAACAGACCTACCAAGCATGTCACTCGATAGGGATATTAATTTTGGTATAGACTTGGTGTCGGGAACCCGACCCTTATCTATTACACTGTACCGCAAGGCTCCAGCCGAGTTGAAGGAATTAAAGGATCAGTTGCAGGAATTGATAGTAAAGGTTTCACCAGGCCGGGTGTTTTGCCTTGGGGTGCTCCGGTTCTATTTTTGAAGAAGAAGGACGGTTCCATAAGGATATGCATAAACTACAGGTAATTGAATGAGGTTACTATTAAGAACAAGTATCCACTTTCACGTAGTGATGATTTGTTTGATAAGCTTCAGGGTGCTCAGATATTCTCGAAGATTAATTTGAGATCGGGGTCCATCAGTTGAAGATCAGGGCTTCAAATATTCCTAAGATGGACTTCAGGACCCGTTATGGGCATTATGCATTCTTGATGATGTCTTTTGGGCTGACCAATTCCCCAACAACTTTTATGCACTTGATGAACAACATGTTTCAACCTTATCTAGATTCCTTCGTAATTGTGTTTATTGATGATATACTGGTGTGTTCTTACAGCCGAGAGGAGCATGAGCATCATTTGAGGATCAAGCTCTAGACTTTGAGTGAGAAGAAGCTATATGATAAATTTTCCATGTGCGAGTTCTGGTTAGACTCGGTGCCATTCTTGGGTCCCGTGGTGTCCAATGAGAGGATTAACTTCGATTCGAAGATCTGAAGTTTTCTTGGTTTGGCTGGGTATTATCATCGCTTTGTGGAGGATTTCTCGTCTATTACATCTCCATTGACTAGGTTGACTCATAAGGGTATCCCCTTTAGGTGGTCTGACGAATGTCAGGAGATATTTCAAAAGCTCAAGCCTGCCTTGACTACAGCTCCAGTTCTGATTTTGCCTTCAACATTGGGTTCATATACAGTTTATTGTGATGCTTCATGGGTTGGCATCAGGTGTGTATTGATGGAGGGTGGTAGGGTGATTTCTTATGATTTGCGTCAGTTGAAGCCTCATGAGAAGAACTACCCAGTGCATGATTTGGAATTAGCAGCTATTGTACACGCGCTCAAGATTTGGAGGCATTATCTTTATTGTAATGACCCGACTGGTCTTTTTGTGTATTATAGCCTCGTTCCCTTATTTATTGCTTCTTCTGTATTCATTTTTGGTTATGTAACTTGCTGGGGTGGTTAGATGGGTTCTTGGATGGTTTAGGAGTAAATTGGAACACTTAGTCCCAAGGTTAAAGGCTTAAATTTAAATAGTTGACCGGGGTTTGACTTTTGTATAGATGACTCTAAAATGTAGTTTTGATGGTTCCCATAGCTTCGTAAGGTGATTTTAAACTTAGGCGTATGTCCGGATATTGATTTGGAGGTCCGTAGGTTGCTTTGAGTCAAATTGCTGAGCAATTGGAATATGACTCACCTCAAAAGGTATTACTGCTGATGAGCACATCTTATACTGAAAGTATGTGTTGCACTCTTTTTCTCTTCGTCCAGTTTTTATCCTAATTGGATTTTTCTGGCAAGTTATTTAATGAGGAAGCAACGGAAAGCATACTACGAAAGAAACATCATCGGCAGAAATAAGACCTTTAAATGATAAGGCATGAAAACGATAAGCCACTGCGGGATGGTTAGATAGTCTTTGGCTCGATAGTAAAATTCCTAACGGGAAACGAAGCTTGCTATCAGACCAAAGGCTATTCAACCATTCACGAGTGCTCCTTTCCTACAAGCCACTAGGGGTGGTTAGATAATCTCTGGCTTGGTAGCAAAGTTCCTAACGGAAAATGAAACTTGCTATCGGACCAAAGATTATCTAACCATTCACTAGTGGAATCCTCAATGGAGCAAGACTTCCAGTGTTCTAATTCGCATTCTTCGCATTCAAAAATCGGGGGGAATGATATGAGAATATATCAATCTAATTTCCACAGAAACTGAGATTACGAAACCCGAGAACAAAAATATCTCATCGGGACCGGGGACTGCACAACCAATCCCGTAGAAATAAGTTGTACAAATTAGCCACATGTAATGGCAATTTCTTTTCAGCACAACGAATGCTTATGTACTTTTGAAGAAATAAGGAATAAAATAAAGTCCTTTTTATTTTTATCTTGTTTCTTGTCCAAATGATGAATTAATTTTATCATTTGAAAGTTAACAAGTACTTCGAATGCTAGTGCCAGAATGAACAGGAGACGTCCTCTTCAAGAGTACAGTAAATATAAGAGGGCCCTATGTTATTAAACCTTCACAGTAAAGGGTTGGTTCAGGAAGAGTGTATGCCCGAAACCCAAATGCTATCGGAAAAAATGCACCCGAAGCATTGCATAATTCGACGCAAAAAAGTAAACTTGGTGCAATGGTTAAGCAAAAAGAACTTTTATTTATCAAACGTGCCAAGCAGCATAAGTACAAAAATACGAAAAGAAAACAACAAAGGAAAAGATTTGTTGTCGGCTCGGGATCTTGGCCTTCATCATTATTCCCCTCAAGTTCCTTCTTAGTTCCTAAGAACTCAGAACTGGAAGCAGAAGAATCAGTTACATCAGGGTGAGCATGCATCTTTAAGCAGTTGACTCCAGCTCTCGGGCCTTGGCGATTTCATCGTCAATATCAATGACACCTACTTTGGCCTCTTCCAAGGTTTTTCTCCTCATGCTATATATAGATATGTTTTCAATGATGAGAGAATCTACTTGGTGCTGAAGTTCTGATTTGAGCTTATCGAGTGCGGTCAGAAGGCCATCCCACTCAGATCTCGTGGAACTAAGGCCAAGATCATGGATAGTGGTTATGTGGACCTTATTATGATCCATGATCCTCTTATACCTATCCTCCATATGGGAACACTTCTCCTCGGTAGCAGCAACCTCTGCAGTCTTGGAATTCAAGGCTGCCTCCAAGTTGTTTACTCGCTCAATAGAGGCAGCCTCACGCTCGGTAGTAGCAAGCACAAAATCTTGGAGTTCAGACCACTTAGCCTTAGCTTCTTAGAATTGAACTTTTAATTGAGAAGCTTCTTGGCTAAGGGCTATCACCTCCTGCTTGCTAAGCTACAGTCGGTCCTTGAGATCATTTTCTTTATCCGCCTTCGCTTCTCATACTAGGAGGCACGCGATGATTTGATCCCTCTCGGCCAACAGTTGATCTTGCTCGTACTTGAGTCCTTTCTTATCGAGGATCAACTTCTGAAGGCCCTCGGAAGCAAGGAAGTTGGCCTGCGAAGCAAAAACCCAAATTAGAAATTCTGTCATAGAAAGTCAAGAAAAAATAACCAGTAAAGAGAATAAGTATGTTACTGTTGCTCCATCGTGCATGGCATTGTTTAACAAACACTCTCCCGAGAGAGAGAGAGAGTATCTTCTTCTTATCCTTATCTGAAGCCAGCGACTTTAGATAATTGGCAAGTTTCACCGTCCGGGACAGCAAATGGCACTTAGTAGATACTGAAAGGGAGACACTCCTCCTCCTCTGGGGATCTACAGAAGGGGGCGAATAGTTGTGCCCCAAATTCCCATGGTATGGGGACTTGGGAGGAGGGACATCCTCCTCTCGGGCGTCTGCAGCTGGTGGGGATGATGTAGCAACTGCTGGTGATAAAGGTATGTCCAGCGTAGAAAGAGATGAAGCTGATGGTGTTATGGGTTGAAAAATAGCTATAGCGAAGGTAGTGCTGGTTATTGGTTGCTCAACAACCAAAGATAGAAGAGGCCCGGTACTCAGCCTTAGAGTACCTAGAGCAGCAACTGGGGCCGAAAAAGGAGAATTGACATTCTCCACCAAGTCAAACTCTCCTAGAGTGCTTGGGCATCGTCTCCGGTTGGGGTTATAAGCTCTTCAGACTGAGCATTATGTTGAGCTGATGAAGGTCGTTGTCTTCTTTGTAGGGAATCCCCTTCATCACTGGCTTCCCCATCATCGTCAATAACTTTATTGGCTATTGTTGGCTCGGGTGAGGCTTTCTTTACCTTCTTATTCTTGCCCTCGGCTGAGGAAGAACGCTACCTTTTTGGTTGCCTGTTCTCCAGCCGGGGATTTCGAGAGGAGGCACTTGCACCGGATGCAGATTCGGTGGTACATGTTTGGGTGAGAGCCTCCTTCAGCAACCTCGTAGTCTCCACGGAATCAACCAAAACATCCTCCTGGGGGATTGTAACAGAGCCCTACGGGAGACCTGAAACAAACAAAAAGTGAGGTTAACGAGTTTTCTTATGCACAAAGATTAAATGAGGGAAAAACCGATTTTACGAGTAAACTTACCGTGATTCTTGGCTCTCCATCCGTATTTGGGAGTCAACACTTTCCGCCGGCGAGTCTTAGGCATGGTGATGTCCAAAATCTTCTAAACCCACCGGTCCAGGCCTTCAACCCTTGGTGGTGTCCATCGAGTTGCTAAAATAATAAAACAATAAGGATCAACATCAACAACGATTTCTTTGTCCTTTCTCTTCTTTGGGTCCCCACCGAATAGAAGACTGGAGTTCTTGGAAGGGTTAGTAAAAGAATCCATGATCGGTAAAGATGACGAGAGTTCTTTGAAGAAGATTAAAGAAAGATGAAAGTAGCGAAGAGTTGAATGCAAAGAAGTTGAGAGAGTTTGTAAAGCTGTTAAGTGTAAAAAAAAATAAGAATGAGGCATATAAGTAAAGGAATAGTAGTCTAAAATTGTGTCCATGATAACTGTAACACCCCGAAAAATTTCGAAGTACTTAAACGCTATTAAGAAAGTTGATGTGCGCTAATTATATTATTTTATGTGCAGACGAGGACTATTAATATGATGGATATCAATTGGATATGATAATAAGTTTACGAGGCATATTATAAGTGATGTGGGGTCTAAGGAGAGCTCTAAGTCTAAGTCAAGTTGGAAATTCCATGATAGACTAAAATTCCAAATGAGTACGCACAAGACCAAACTTTGGACGAGCATATCTACATATATATATATATATATATATAAGGAGTTATGTGATGTACAACCTATCAAATGAAATCTCTTCGACTATAGTTTCTAACGCTTCAAACCGTTTGTCATTTGCACACTCCTACAAAAAGTTATGAACTAATTCCCAAAGGCTAGATCTGCGGTCAATTTTGCGATCGCAAAACGGTTCCGCGGACCGCATAAGCATCGCAAAGTGGAGCAGAGACGGACAAATTTTGAAAAAACTATTATGCTGTCGCATAATTGATTATGCTGCCTACATAATCAATTCTGCTGCCCACAAAATGATTATGTTATAACACAATTGCACCACATAATTGACTTCGGGTGTCATTTTTGGAAATTTTCATATTCGATCCAATTTTGATATAAGGTCTTAGGGGGTCATTTTAGAAGGTAAAATGTGATTTTTTAGAGAGAAGAGAGAGCTATCTTAGAGAGAGAAAGAGAAGACCTAGCTATTTTGTTCATCAATTCTTGATCAAGGCTTGAAGATTTCACAAGATCTTCATCTAATAGGTAAGATTCTACTCCCTAGCCCTAAATTTCGGGTTTGGATTAAAAGTAGGTCATGAGAAGTATGATTCTTGGGTGTGAGAGTATTATGTATACATGTATGTGCCAATAAGGTTTGTGAGAAGATTGTTGAGCTTAAATAAGTAAAGATTGGATTGTGGAATGAAGGAAATCTTGTAGAAGAACCTTGTAGGCAAATTTGCATTCCTAGTGTTTGATAAAATGCTCAAATGAGCCGAAACCATGAATATCTTCCTAATTTATGCTCAATTTTGTTATGTCTCAAAATAGATTGGGATTACTAGAATTTTCGGAACGTTGTAGTAATTAAAGGAAAGCTCAAAGCGAGGTATGTTGGCTAAACTACTATCTTAGAATTGAATTCCATGATGTTCCCATAATTTTCAAATATGGTTGTCTCAAGTTCCTTATTCTATATTCTGAGATGTTCCCAATAAATTCGATTGTCCCGAATAAGCAAAGTATCGAGAATTATGTATTTAAAACGTGTTACGAATGTTCCTATCACATTATGTTTTCCTTTGGGAATGAGTTCAATAATGATATGTGTATTAAAATGCTATTCTTTGAGTCATGTTTCAAATGAAGGCTATGATGCCAAATTGTGTGAGAAAATCTCAATATGCTTAAGACTCTTAATTGCTCATATGTGTACCTAAAGTCTTGATTGAAAATGTCTTATTGTTGATAATATATAAAGATGGTTGGAAATGAAATAAGTGAATTAGGGATATAAAGTGTGGCCAACGTGCCAAGAGTGAAAGTTATATTTGTGGCCAATGGTGCCAGTGAAATGAAATGACGTGAGAAAGGTTATGAAATGAGCCTTGATTCAAATACTCCAAATTGACTTCGAAAATAGAATTTCCTAAAAGCTTATGAACTCAAGTCATGCCCATATGTGGCTGTTTTAACAAATGCTATGCTTTGTGAGTATTTTCAATGTGTTTTGCGTTCTTACATATCCGTGAGTGGAAATTGTGTATTGCCCTTTTTGGGAAAAATTATTTCAATAATAAATGGTGTGTTACTTGTTGATGATTTTAACTTGCGCATCAATTGCCAATTATTTTACTTCATTTCTTGGAAAGAAGTCCATTGTGTTTAAAGTCTTCATTACTAATGAATCTAAAGTTGTGATTTTCGAAATAATATATATGTTGATATTTATGATGATGATACATGAGAGGGAAGAAATAAAAGTGTGAAATATCAAATAAGGCCACCGTGCCTTGAATAAAGAATCTTGTGAATGGCCAAAAGAGCCAAGAAAATATTGTTGTTATTATTGGTTGAAACTACTAGTGGAGATTCATACAATGTGAAAGATGATGAGGTAAATACATTTGTACCTATGTTATATTTGTGGATTATTCCCCTTATTTTGGATGAGATTGATGTGATAAAATTATTCCCCTTATTTGGGATGAGATTGATATAATAAAATTATTCCCCTTAATTGGGATGAGATTGATTGATAGAAAAGGATGATGTCGATCCACACAGCATTGTGGTGAGACGACCTAGCCGATCAGGTCGTGCTCGGACACCATGCCGCATACATGGTGGTGATTGTGATGGAAATTGTAATTGAAATTGTGATTGTGGTTGATGTCTCTAATGAGATGGCCTAGCCGATCGCGTCATGATCGGACTACGTCCTAAAAGTATGGTGGTATTGGTATTAATAGTGATTGTGGTTGATGTCTCTAATGAGATGGCCTAGCCGATCGGGTCGTGATCGGACTCCGTGCTAAAAGTACGGTGGTATTGGTATTGTGAATATTGCTATTGTAAAAGGTGATATTGTGAACAGTGATATATCGGTGCTAAATATCTCCCAACCAAAAATAATATTATCTTCGTATTTTGAAAATTATTATGTTTTAACTTGGCATTTGGATATTATTGATTGTTGATTGTTGCTTCCGTGGTTTTCCATTTCTTATATTGGCATTCTATTTTGAAAGAGGACAGTTAGCTTTACATACTGGTACTATTCCATATGTACTAACGTCCCTTTTGCCGGGGGCGCTGCATCTTTAATGGATACATGTGATTCAGCAGCGGGCATCTTTGGTCCTCGTTAGCAGTTACTCTCTATTCAACAGGTTTTGGCGAGCCCTACTCTATTCTGGGACTGATGTCATTCGAGTTGTACATAGTGTTTTGACGTATAGACGGGGCCTTGTTGCCAGTTTTTCCATACTATTCTTCTGTTATACTTAGAGACTCTGTAGACAGGTTGTGGTGGTAGTCGAATGTTGGGAATTGAACTAGAAATATTGGTATTTGGCAAACATAGTTTTTATTATATCTATAAACTTGTAATATTTTAATAATTATGAATGAAGTTGCTAATGGAAATGAAATGGGAATTGTTAATGAATTTTTTTCAATGTTTGATTAATGGAGTACATCTCCTCTTTATACATGGATGATTTGGGTAGAAGGAAATATAACAGGCTTGCTCGGCCGAGTTTACTCGGTTGAGCGCTGGTCGCGCTCCCCGAGTTTGGGGCGTGACAATAATCTCGAGAACCGGTGAAAATATTGCTAAATCATGGAGTAACACATGTTCAGGATATTAAATGTGAAGATACATGCGTCTAATCAAGCGTCAGAAACTTTTCAGAAGGATTCAAAAAATTTTCCACCAAGAAAGGAGTCTTCACCAACTTCCCGGTGACACAAAGATGTACCTCCGGAAAGCAGGGGGACTATCTGTATAGGGTAAAATTGGTTCACATTAAATACTCGAATGACAAAATAACATGTGGAACCGGGGAAAGATGGAAGACGAATCAAATGAAAGCCAGGACCGAGGGCAACAACTTTGGTTGACACCGGGTAGACCCTAACGAGTACATTATCAATGAGGGAAAACAAATATTTACCACCAGATGACATTAATTGAAGAATATTCCTTGGCATTAAATACACATCCGTTACAGAGAAGTTTGGCATTCATAGTCTGCCATTGCATATTCATCAATGGCCCCCATTATTGTCATTTAAGAGGGGCTTGATCCTAGGACCTTGTTCCCGAGGTATAGCTATAAATAGTGACTTCAACAACCATTGTAACACATGAAAATTCTGACAAACTTATGCTACACATTATTCCAAGCTAAATAATTCTATATTTTCTGTCTAACAATATTCTTATTGCTGCCTACGGAAGCCTTGCTCCCGGAACCAAGTTGTCTGCTATTGTATCTCGATTTCTACGCTAAGTCTTGCATTTTATTTAATTTATTTATCATTTTTGGATCAAATCGATTTGCTTGCCTATAAACCACACTATAAATTCAACTGTACCATTTTACGGGTAAACAATACTTAACAAAACGTCAAATTTAAAATTTACTAGTAATGTGGATATTATTTAATAAATATATTCACAATTATATATATAAATATTTCTAGAATGACATGAAATTTTCAAAAAGTCAAAAGTTCATTCAACATGAAAATTTTATTCTGGAACCAACTATTTGTATATGGGTCTAACAAACTTGATTACAACATAGTGGTCCAATAAGGCAAAGGATTGATTACCAACTGTCATTACTATCCAAAATCGCATATCCATCCAGACGATCTTTTCAAGACGAAGCTTTGAAGCTTGAACACTCTTAATACACTCACAATTATCTCATTAAGCCAATCGTCAATTCATTATGACATAATGAATGTGTAAAAATTCGATTGGTCGTTTTGTGCTTTAGCGTTCCGTTTGGCGGTTTGAGACCTAGGGTAACTTCATTTGATGTATTTTGATTTTCGAGTGGTGCGAGAATGATTTGATAGAGTGATTCTAAATTTTGAAGCTTCAAGTTAGAAGAGTTGACCAAGTTTTGACTTTTTAGTAAACTACCTCGGAATCGTAATATGATGGTTTTAATATGTTCATATTGTGATTTTGGATGTGGGCGTATGTTCGGATTTGAGTTTGGGTGTTCGTAGATAGTTTTGGCTCTATTTGTCAAAAAATGGCAATTTAAAGAATTAAAAAGTTCATAGGTTTGATCTGGAGTTGATTTCAACGTTATCGGAATCCTATTATGGCTTTGAAACTTGTATAGGCTCATTTAATTGATTGGAACTTGTGTGCAAAGTTTGATTGTGATCCGGAATATTTAAGTGTGATTCGGATGCGTTTGACGAAGTTTGAAAGTTTAGAGAAGGATTTTAATCCATGATTCTTGATTTTGATATTAATTATGTTGTTTCGAGCCGTCAGATAAGTTTGAAAGATGTATTTGGACTTGTTGGTATGATTGGACGGGGTCCCGAGGGGCTCGGTGAGTTTTAAAGTGGTTTCAAACTATTTCGGTTGAGCTTGCATTGCTGGTTTTTGCTGGTGTCAGGTAGGCATCGCGTTCGCGAGATAGGTGTCGGGTTCGCGAAGAGAAAAGTGGGTTGGAGGACTTTTTTCATCACATTCACATCAGTTGGATAGAATTCGCGGTGGGTTTGGGCATGAAGGTCATCGCGTTCACGTGGCCATTGTCGCATTCGCACAGAGCGATTGGGCGCTTGGAGCTTTGTTCTTTGCATTCGCGGGGAAGTGTCCGCATTCACGTAGTGTTTGATAGATTTTTCATCACTTTCACGACTGATGCTTTGCATTCGCGAAGATGGGAAATTTGGCAGGTCCCATTTGTGCATCACGATCACGGGGGCCCTGTTGCGATCGCGAAGGGTACCCTTGGGCAGACTTATATAAGTGCTTATTTCTTGATTTTAACTCAATCTCTCATATTTTGAACCCTAGACTTGGAGAAAGGTGATTTTGCTTGAGAATTTTCACACAAGACTTTGGGATAAGTGATTTCTACTCATTTATAGTATAATTTCAAGAATCTACATGAATGATTAACCGCGAAAATATGAAATTTTGAGATAAAATTTGGGATTTGGCCTACACTTTAAGAGAATGTATTTTGGAAATTTGAGTACCGATTTGGACTCGAGTTTATAATGTAATTATATATTTGGACTCGATAGGTTATGGGTCATCGAGATTTGGTATTGGTTTTCGATTTGGGGCGCGCGAGCCCGGGTTGACTTTTGTTGACTTCTTAGAAATTCTTCAAAGATCGAAGCTTTATGGATTCAGATCGCTTCCTATAGCATTGTCTGACTTCCTCGGTTGATGATTGGCTTGAATTTGTGTGATTGGAGGGATAGAGCGAGGTTTTTGCGTGATTTGGGGTTGGAGGCTTGCCCTGATAAGGTAAGTATCTTACCTAATCTTGTTGTGAGGGAATAACCCTTAGGATATGACTTTATTTGTTTAATTATAATGTACTAGAAGTGACATATATGCAAGGTGACGAACGTATATGCGGGTGCTATATATGATTCATGACCAGAGTAGCTTTTAAGTTGAACCATGCCTTGTTTTGGATATTGTGCTTCCTAGTATCATTCTTTATATGTTTGTATGACTACGTAAATGTCTCGAATCATGCTATATTTCAAGTGTATGTCTTGATTTCCTGATTGAACATGATACTCATTATTGTATGGCTTACTCGCCTAATCTGAGTTGTAGTCCTACACTTCACACTTGCATACACCTTAGCATGCTATTTTCCTTAGTTCATTAGTATGTGATTTGATATCTGTTGATTATATACATATATTCTTGTATATGCTTTCTGTGTGATGGACTTGATTGACAACATGTGAGTAGTAGGTGTGAGTTATCCATGCGGTGATTATGATTATGACACGTGAGTTGTCTGTGAAGCGTGTGGATAAGGATCCACCCCTAGGGTCGTCCCCTCATTTTTCTTTTTGACGACGTACACATAAATTATGAAAAACTGATCAGCAGTTGAATTTTGTTGTAGCTTCTCTATATGTAAACTCCTTTTATGTATACATGATTTTTACTGTATATCTTCTCTATATGCTAGATCCGGAATATATATATATATATATATATATATATATATATATATATATATATATATATATATATATATATATATATATATATATATATATATATATATACACTTACCTTTTATGTATATCTTCTCTATATGCCATATGATTTAAGAATTGATTCAAAGTAAAGATCTTTTCTATATGACAATTTGTGCAATTTGACTTGCTTATTCAAGCATATCTTCTCTATATGCAACTGTTTATGGTATTAGGTATTTCATTCATATCTTCTCTGTATGAAATTATTTACACGTTATTTGATATCAAATGCGTACCTTTTCTATATGTTGAACTGTTAGTTTGGTTTAAATGATTGTGCATATTTCTCTATGTGCACTGCTGGCCTTATTTGGACTACTGGATTAAATTCTGATATTGTTGCTGCGTACATATATATGTTATTGAGCTGTACAGATTATGTAAAGTGAGTATCCTTGACCTGAAACTTTGTCACTACTTTACCGAAGTTATTCAGGATACTTATTGAGTACATGAGGTCGGTTATACTCATACCACAGTTCGGCACCTTGCATGCAGATTTTGGAGCTGAGCTGTTGTGGATGACGAACGCCAGCATTGAAGATGTACATAGGTTATAGATATAAGCTACCACTTGTTCTTGGGAGTTTAGGATTTGTACTTATGTTTATGTATATTCAAATTGACGTTGTATTTATTTTTTATACTGTCACAACCCAAACCGGAGGGCCTCGACAGGCACCCGGTGCCTAACTCAACTGAGTACCATCCTTCTTATCATAATGTTATGGGTAAATGAGATGTAAAGGCCGTTAGAGATAACCAAAACTAAACATAAGAGAATACTCGACATAGGACGACCCAACATGGTATACAAACTTATATATGTGACATACGGGCCTATAAGATCGAAATGATCGTTTGTACACTCAAAACATAGGCCGACAGGGCCATAAAATCATCCATATGTCTACAAGCCTCTAAGAGTATATAAACATCATAAAGGCTAGGACAGGGCCCCGCCATATCAATCAATATATGTCCAAAGCATACAGACCAAATAAGCAACTCCGGAGCAAGTGGAGTGCACCAACACCTTCTGCTGAGCTGATTGCCTACTAGGAGGACTGCCAACCTGTCTATTGGGACCTGCGAGCATGCAATGCAGTGTCCCCAGGCAAAAGGGATGCCAATACAAATAATGTACTGAGTATGTAAGGTAGGAAAGTGTCACGTCCCAAACTCGGGGAGCGCGACCGACGCTTAACCGAGTGAACCCGGCCGAGCAAGCCTGTTAAATTTCCTTCTACCCAAACTCATCCATGAATAAAGAGAATACATAATTTCGTTAATTAGACAATAAGGTGATCATGTCTACAATACCAATTCATTACCATTAGTTACCTCATTTAATATGTCTCAAAACACACACACATTCATGGTTCAAAGTGGAACAAGTGATTTAATCACAACACAACTTGGTTAACATTCCCAACACCCATACACAACCCACACTAAGTCTATAGAGCCTCTAAAAATACCAAAGATTACAATGATACTGCGGGAAACAAGGCTCCGGCTATACCTCAAAACACGATAATACATACGAAACAAAAGATGCACAACCCCGGAATGAGATGGGGCTCACCAAGTCAGCTGGGAAGAATGAGCACTGATATCACTGGTCAGTATCCTCCGCTGTAGAACCACCTTCATCCATTAAAGATGAAGTACCCCCAGCAAAAGGGACGTTAGTACATGTCGAATAGTACTATTATGAAAACCAAACACCAATTTAAGAACTCAGAAATACAATGTGAATATGATGAACCAGGTCGACAATAGAATAGCATAGATAGCCGTTTAAACCAAAGGAAGCTTATCAAGAGCTGTCATTAATATTTATAGAATGTAAGGTGAGATTCTCTGTAACCATTTTAACACAAAGCGGCCCCGCCGCCTCACCCTAATGTAAGCAGGTGGAGGTGTAAGCACAATACCAAATCTCTACTCAAGCGGCTCTGCCGCCTCCCCCCAATGTATGCGGGTGGAGGTGTAAACACAATACCCATTTTCACACAAAGTGTCCCCCCGCCTCACCCCAATATATATGCGGGTGAAAATACATCAACAATACCAATACCTACACAAAGCAGCCATGCCGCCTCACCCCAATATATATAGGTGGGTGGTGGTGCAACAACAATACCAAAATCATACATAAAATGGCATTTTCGCATCACCACAATGTATACAGGTGGAGGTGTAATCCCAATCACAATATCTACACGATTTGGCATAATAATTTCCCCATAAATCACGACTTGGAATTATAACATGTAGATACACAATTCATAGTTTGGAACACATTCTCAATTTATAATGCAATATAATAAGAGCATTTGAAACACGAATTGAACATATATCCTTGTCACAAAACTTATTCGGAATTCTTGATTTGTAATAAATATCTTGGAACATACAAGGATATTGGGTTCCAATTCTTAAAGAAGAGTTTAGCCAACATACCTCAATTGAGCTTCCTTAAACTCTAAAATATTCCGGAATTCTTAGCAACTTCAATCTATTTTAGAAATATAACAAGTTGAACCAAAATTAGGAAGATGATCATGGTTCTAGCTCATTTGAGCAATTTATCAAACACTAGGTGTGCATTAAGGTTTCAAGGTCTTTTTTTTGGAGGATTCCATCATCCCACAACCCACTTTTTATCATATTTAGCTCACAATCTTCCTACACCCTTTGATAACACATGCATGCTAAATAAACAAATCTCATACCCAATAATTGTCTTGCTAATTACCCATTCTTAGATAAATTTCGAAATTAAGGGCTAGGGTGTAGAATCTTACCTCTAGGATGAAGACCTAGTGAGTTTTTCTTGTTAATCTTCAAAGATTTGAGCAAGAATTGAAGGACAATTTGTTGAAGATCACTCTCCCACTCTAGGGTACTCTCTCACCCTCAAAATATCAGATTGTACCTCAAAATTGGTACAAATCATCTATTTAACGAAGTAGGGTCGGGTTATAAAAACCCAAAAATGATGCTCCGGAACAGGATCTGCGGTCGCATATGCAACCGCATATTATTATGCGGTCCGCGAAATAGCCCTCCGGAACTGGGCTGGTCTGCCTCACTCTACGGCCGTTATGCGGTCCACAGACCTATTATGCGGTCGCATAATGCACCACAGACATGTTCTGCAGAACCTCCATCCGCAAAATTTCCAAGCTGGTTCTGCGATCAATGTGCGGCCCTCGAAATCGTTTTGTAGTCGCATAATGGACCGCAAAATGACATCAAAAATTACCCAAAAGACTGTCTCACTCTGCAGCCCGCAAAGTGATTATGCGGCCACATAATGGGCCACAGAAATGCCGAATTCTGCTGAAACTTTTCCTTTACTCCCCAATGCATTGTTTAACCCAAAAGGTTTGAGTCCCCTCAAACACGTAAGCCAAGTTCGTCACCATGAAACATTATTTTTCCTTTGAGAAATTTTACGGGGCCTTATATTCTCCCCCACTTAGGATTATTCGTCCTCGAATGAGGGTCAAAATCTGTTATTAGCATCTAATGTGGCCTAACTGTTAATTCACACACACTAGCAGTTTCAAAATTTGGCTAACTCCCTAAATTTCCAAAGATTTTGCTAGAGTCTCCCTGTAACTGGGCCTATCCACCTGTCAGAGAATCCCAGAAACCAATCCTAACAATATATATATAATCCGATGATGCAATATAACATAAAAAGAACACCAACTGGGGCGTCATAAGCGATATATTACCGGGAAAGGAATACGCTTAACATTAACGGTACAAATGATACATAATTCATAAAAAGTAACTCTTAGCATTTTCATAGAGCACAACTCCTAATTACATGGTTATTCAAACAAATAAGGATACTTTTTCTTCATTTCTTCCTCGTCCTCCCAAGTAGCCTCTCCAACCTGTTGGTTTCACCATAGCACTTTCACGGAGGCAATTTCTTTATTTCTCAACTTTCGGACTTGCCGATCAATAATAGAAACTGGAATATCTTCATTCGTCAATTCCTCATTAACCTCAATAGTCTCAACTAGAACAATGAGTGTCAGATCTCCAACTACTTCTTTAACATAGACACATGAAACACTTGGTGCACTAATGATATCTCAGGTGGTAGCTCAAGCTTGTACGCCACCTCACCGATCCTCTGAATGATTCTGTACAGTCCGACATACCTCAGACGCAATTTCCCTTTCTTACCAAATCGCATTATACCCTTCATGGGGGAAACCTTCAAGAATACACAATCATCTTTTTTGAACTCCAAATCCCTATGACGAACATCCGAATAGGACTTTTGACGGCTCTGAACAATCTTCAACCGCTCCTTAATGATCTTAACTTTTTCCATAGCCTAATGCATGAGGTCTGGCCCTCTCAACTCTGCTTCCCTAATTTCAAACCACCCAATTTTGAGATCTACACCTCCTACCATATAAAGCCTCGAACGGTGCCATCTGAATACTAGCATGATAACTATTGTTGTAGGAAAATTCTATGAGTGGAAAATGACCATCCCAACTACCTTTGAAGTCTAGAACACAAGAAAGCGACATATCCTCAAGCGTCTGAATAGTTTGCTCTGCCCGCCCGTCAGTCTGCGGGTGAAAGGTTGTACTAAGATTCACCTGAGTACCCAAACCTTGCTGAAATATCTTCTAAAAATTAGCAGTGAATTGTGCTCCCCGATCAGAAATGATGGAAATTAGAGTGCCATGCAACCTGACTATTTCTTTGATATACAACTGACCATACTGTTTCACTATGTCGGTAGCCTTAATCGGCAAAAAGTGTGCTGATTGCAAGAGTCAAACTTGCGCGGAGTGCGCGGTAGTCCTACAACAAAGTTCATATTAATCATTTCCCACTTCCACATTGGAATTTCTATGTTCTGTGCCAACCCACCAGGCCGTTGGTGTTTGGCCTTTACTTGCTGACAATTCGGACATCTTGCCGCAAAGTCCGCCATATTCCTCTTCATGTCATACCACCAATAGACTTCCTTGAGATCATGATACATTTTTGTAGAGCCCGAGTGCACGAAATACCTAGAAGTGTGAGCCTCGGTTATGATTCTTTCCCGGAGACCATCCACATTTGGAACACATAACCGCCCTTGGTACCTTTGCGTACCGTCATCCAAGCCGAGATAAAAAGCCATAGTCTTATATTTATGAATCCCCTCCTTCAATTGTACCAAAAAATGGATCGTTGTATTGCTTCTCTTTGACTTCCACAACAAGCGATGATTCAGCCATATTTTGCACAATTACTCCTCCTTCACTAGAGTCCGCAAGATGAACTCCTAAACTAGCCAATCGATGAACTTCCTTGGCTAAGGGCCTTTGATATGCCTCCAAGTGATCCAAACTACCCATAGATTTTCGGCTAAGAGCATCCGCCACAACATTGGCCTTTCCCGGGTGAGACAGGATATCGATGTCGTAATCTTTGAGTAACTCAAGCCATCTTCTCTGCCTCAGATTCAACTCCTTCTGTTTGAAAATATATTGACGGCTCTTATGGTCCTTGAATATATCCACATGGACCCCGTAAAGGTAATGGCGCCAAATCTTCAATGCAAATACCACCGCTGTAAGTTCTAAGTCATGTGTTGGATAATTCTTTTCATGATTCTTAAGTTGCCTCGAAGCATAAGCTATAACCTTGCCATGTTGCATTAATACACACCCAAGCCCAATTCTTGAAGCATCATAATATACCACAAATCCATTTGCACCCTCTGGTAAGGTCAACACCAGTGTCGTAGTCAATCGTGATTTCAGCTCCTCGAAACTCCTTTCACAAGCCTCTGACCATTGGAACTTAACTGCCTTCTGAGTCAATTTAGTCAACGGAGAGGCAAGGGTAGAAAACCCCTACATAATTTTTCTGTAATACCCAGCTAAGCCTAAGAAACTACGAATCTCTATTGGAGTTGTAGGTCTCGACCAATTCCTCATAGCCGCAATCTTTTGAGGATCAACCATAATTCCTTCACTAGAGACTACATGACCCAAGAATGTGATAGATTTAAGCCAAAATTCACACTTCAAAAACTTTGCATATAACTTGTGCTAATATAGGGTTTGCAGAACTACCCTGAGATGATCGGCATGGTCCTCTCGATTGCGTGAATATACAAGGATATCGTCAATAAACACTATCACAAAGGCTTGAAGACTCGATTCATAAGATCCATGAACGTTGTTGGGGAATTTGTTAGCCCAAAAGACATTACTATAAATTCAAATATCAGGTTCTAAATGCTATTTTCGGAACATCCTGCTCCCTGATCTTCAATTGGTGATATCCAGATCTTAAATCTATCTTGGAGAAGTACCTAGCACCCTGCAGTTGGTCAAACAAGTCATCTATTCTTAGCAGTGGGTACTTATTCTTGATTGTGACCTTGTTAAGATATCGATAGTCAATACCCATTCTCAATGACCCATCTTTCTTTCTTACAAAAAGGACCGGTGCGCCCAAAGGTGACACACTCGGCCGAATGAAACCCTTTTCTAACGAATCTCTCAATTGTTCCTTTATCTCTTTCAATTTTGCCAGTGCCATTCTGTATGGTGGAATAGATATAGATTGTGTGTATGGCATCACATCAATCCAAAAATCAATCTCCATATCTGGTGGGATCACAGGGAGTTCATCCGCAAAGACTCCCGGAAATTCATTCACAACAGGCACATACTTAAGTGTAGGTGCCTCAGCATCGGTGTCCGTAACCCGGACCAAATGGTAAATACACTCCTTGTTGATCATTTTTGTGGCCTTAAGGTAAGAAATAAACCTACCCTTTGGTACCACATCATTCCCCTTCCACTCAATAACTGGCTCATTTGGAAACTCGAACCTAACGGTCCTGGTTCGACAATCAAGCTTGGCAAAACATGAATAAAGCTAATCCATCCCCATTATCACATCAAAATCGACCATTCTCAATTCAATAAGATCGTCCACGGTGTCCCGACCACGCAACGTGACAACACAATCCCTATAAACCCGCGCGACCAAAATAGACTCACCAACTGGAGTAGATACATAGAATGGATCATGAAGCTATTCCGGTTCTATCCCAAATTCCATAGCAACATAAGAAGTGACAATCCCTCTGAATGTGACCCCTCACACCGCACCCATAGCATATAGGTAGGTCTATGAAGCAGGACCCAAATTGCATCCTCCCACACTTAGGGCATGGGAGCCTCCACTGTTGAATCCTTCTGTCGGGCCGACCCTGCTGGTGGGGTCCCCTGTTGCCCTGACTGGGTCCAGATGACTGTGCACTCATCGAAGACTGAGCGAATGATTGAGATGGTCTTGATGACCTGTCATGCCCCAAAACCGAAGAGCGCGATCGGCACTCAACCGAGTGAACCCGACCGAGCAAGCCTATTAGATTTTCTTCTACCCAAACTCATCCACGAATGAAGATAATACATAATTTCATTTATTAGACAAAAACGTGATCATGTTTACAATACCAATTCATTACCAATAGTTTTCATCATTTTTAAAGTCTCAATTCCACACAGTTTTCATAATCTGAAGTGGAAATAGTAATTCAAATACAACATAACGAGTTTGACTTCCCAACATCAATATACAACCCACACTATGTCTACGGAGCCTCTATAGATAAAGAAGAGTATAATGAAAATGTCGACAATAAGGCCCCGGCTATACCTCAAACAGAATACACAAAGAACAAAAGATACATGTCCTCGGGATGAAGTGGGGCTCACCAAGTCAGCTGGGAAGAAGGTGTACTGCTATCACTGATTAATATCTCCTATTGTGGAACCATCTGCATCCATTTAAAGATGCTGCGCCCCCGACAAAAGGGACGTTAGTACTGTCGAGTAGTACTAGTATGAAAACCAAAACCAATTTAAGAATTCAGGAATATAATATGAATATGATGAATCATGGCGGAAATAGAATAATATAGATAACCGTTTAAACCAGAGCAAGCTTATTAAGATCTATCAATAACATTTATAGGATCTAAGATGAGATCCTCTGTAACCATCTTCATACAAAGTAGCCCCACCGCCTCACCCAATGAATGCAGGTGGAGGTGTAAGTATAATACCACAACTCTACTCAAGCGGCCCGGCCGCCTCACCCCAATGTATGCGGGTGGATGTATAACCACAGTACCAAGAACCTACACAAAGCGGCTATGCCTCCTCACCCCAATGTATGTGGGTAGAAATGCAACAACGATACCAATACCTACACAAAGCGTCTATGCTGCCTCATCCCAATATATATATATATATTGGTGATGGTGTAACAACAATACCAAAACTATACACAAAGCGGTCGTACCGCCTCACTCCAATGTATGCGAGTGGAGGTGTATCACAATCACAATCTCTACACAACTTTGCATAATAACTTCCACATAAATCACGACTTGAAATTATAATATGTGCATACACAATCCATATTTTTGGAACACATCCTCAATTTATAATGCAATATGATAAGAGCATTTGAAACATGAATTGAACATATATCTTTATCACAAAACTTATCGGAATACTCGATTTGTCATCAATATCTTGGAACATACAAGGATAATGGGGATTCCAATTCTTAAAGAAGAGTTTAGCCAACATACCTCACTTGAGCTTCCTTACACTCTAAATATTCCAGAATTCTTAGCAACTTTAATATATTTTTGAAATATAACAAACTGAACCGAAATTAGGAAGATGATCATGGTTCTAGCTCATTTGAGCATTTTATCAAACACTAGGTGTGCATTAAGGTTTCAAGGTCCTTTTATGGAGGATTTCATCGTCCCACAACCCAATCTTTACCATTTTTAGCTCAACAATCTTCCTACACCATTTGATAACATATGCATGTAGAATAAACAACTCTCATGCCCAAAAATTATCTTGATAATTACCCATTTCTAGACAAAATTCGAAATTGAGGGTTAGGGTGTAGAATCTTACCTCTAGGATGAAGACCTAGTGAGTTTTCCATTTTAATCTTCCAAAACTTGGGCAAGAATTGAAGAACAATTATTGAAGAATACCTTCTCACTCTAAAATGTCAGATTATTGCTCAAAAATGGCCCAAAGAGTGTTTTTAACGAAGTACGGTCGGGTATTAAAACCCAAAAATGGAGCTCCGGAATAAGGTCTGCGATCGCATAATCGATATGCGGACAGCATATCGGTCGCATAATCGGTGTCCAATACTGGAAAATATGTGCCTATGTCTGCGGTCACTATGCAGCCCGCAGACTTGTTCTGCGGTCGCATAATGAACCACAGAACAGTTATGCGGTCGCATAGTCGACCGCAAAACCAAACTGCCCCTCTCCTGCCTCACTTCTGCGGCCATTATGCGGCTTGTTGAGTGATTCTGCGGTCGCATAATGGATTGCAGAAATGCGTTTTTCTTCCAAAAATTTTCCTTTACCTTCCGGTGCATTGTTCAACTCAAAAAGTTCGAGCCATGGCTCGCAAGCTCGCCGCGAAGAATTTCTAAAATCCTCAAACATATAAGCTTAGTCCGGCACCATGAAACATTATTTTCTTTTGTAAAAATTTACGGGGCCTTACATTCTCCCCCACTTAGGATCATTCATCCTCGAATGAGGGTCAAAATATGTTATTATTATCTTATGCGACTCAAAATTGGTGAACTTCCTTGGCCAATGGCCTTTGATATCCTCCAAGGGAGCCAAACTACCCATAGATTTCCGGCTAAGAGCATCTGCCACAACATTGGNATATCAATGTCATAATCCTTGAGTAATTCAAGCCATCTTCTCTGCCTCAGATTCAATTCCTTCTGCTTGAAAATATATTGAAGGCTCTTATGGTCCGTGAATATATCCACATGGACCCCATATAAATTACCGCCAAATTATCAATGCAAATACCACTGCCGCAAGTTCTAAATCATGTGTTGGATAGTTCTTTTCATGATTCTTGAGTTGCCTAGAAGCATAAGCTATAACCTTTCCATGTTGCATTAATACACATCCAAGCAAAATTCTTGAAGCACCACAATATACCATAAATCCATCTATACCCTCAAACATGTAAGCCTAGTCCGGCACCATGAAACATTATTTTATTTTGCAAATATTTACGGGGCCTTACATGACCCTCCCCTGAATGCCGACCTACCACCACCACCACCGGAAGAACCACCAAAGTTGCCCGCGGACCGGGCCTTGCTACCACTCTGACGCTCCATTCTATTCTTCAATTTGCGGGTCTCTGTGGCTTGAGAAAATGCCACCAGCTTACCATATTTCATATCGAAATTCAAGGCAGTTATAGCGGCCTCATTAATAACCAAGGGGCTAAAGCCCTGTACAAACTGGCGCACTCTAGCCTCCATAGTGGGAAACATGTAAATAGCATACTTGGACAGACGCGCAAACTCCATATGATACTCCCACATATTCATACTACACTGCTTTAGGATTTCAAACTCAGCGGCACGGGCTGCCTTAGTTTCGGCATGCAAGAAATGATCCATAAAGGCATCTGTGAACTCACCCCACCTTGCCGAAGGGCTTCCCTTCTCACGGGATTCCTCCCACAGCTCAAAACAAGAATAGGCCGCCCCTTTCAGACGGTAGGAGGCCAACTCCACTCCCTCCGTCTCTGTAGCATGCATAACCCAGAGAGTCTTGTGCATCTCATCAATAAAGTCCTGGGGGTCCTCCTCGGGATCAGTACCCGTAAACACTAGAGGGTCTAACTAAAGAAAATTATTCACCCTGGAACTAGCTGATTCCCCTGGCTGACTGGAAGAAGTAGGCCCAACACTCGATCTCTGGGCCTGAGAAGCCACTATCTGTGCCAACATCTGTATGGCTCCCCTAAGATCAATATCAGATACACCAGAATCGGAAGCTGGGGTTGGAGGTGTAACTGGAATATCGGTTGGAGGAACTGTTGCACCTTCAGTAGGCATAGGGATAAGTGCGGTCTGATCAGCTGTGGTAGAATCAGGTAGTGTAGTAACTGGAGGAATATCCTCACCCCTCGGGCGCTCACCCGCATCATCAAATATAGGATTAACTGCCACTCCCGGGGTGACATTGGCTCTTTGGCCAGTTCTTGCCTTTTTTTTAGGTGCCATGTACTAAAACTTAGAGCAACGTACGAGTTAAAGGAGGAACAATCTTACAATCAGCTTTATCGCACGATCGAGAACATGAAAGAAGGGTATTATATCTAAATGACCAAGTATCCTAATTATAGATGTGGTCGACAACACACCGATAAGAAGGACTCTACTAGACACGACTCCGAGACATCCTAGGACACTTTAAAACCATAGGATCTGATACCAAGTTTGTCACGCCCAAAACTCGGGGAGCACGACCGACGCTCAATCGAGTGAACCCGGTCGAGAAAGACTATTAGATTTCCTTCTATCCAAACTCATCGATAAATAAAGAGAATACATAATTTTGTTAATTATACAATAAGGTGATCATGTCTACAATACCAAGTCATTACTATTAGTTACCTTATTTAATACGTCTCAAAACACACACACACCTTCATGGTTCAAAGTGGAACAAGTGATTTAATCACAACACAACTTGTTTAACATTCCCAACACCCATACACAACCCACACTAAGTCTACAAAGCCTCTAAAAATACTAAAGAGTACAATGATAGTGCCGACAACAAGGCTCCGACTATACCTCAAAACACGATAGCACATACGAAACAAAAGATGCACAACCCCGGAATGAGATGGGGATCACCAAGTCAACTGGGAAGAATGAGCACTGATATCACTGGTCAGTATCCTCCGCTTTAGAACCACCTGCATCCATTAAAGATGCAGTGCCCCCGACAAAAGGGACGTTAGTACATATCGAATAGTACTAGTATGAAAACCAAACATCAATTTAAGAACTCGGAAATACAATATGAATATGATGAACCAGGGCAATAATAGAATAACATAGATAGCCATTTAAACCAAAGCAAGCTTATCAAGAACTGTCATTAATATTTATGGAATTTAAGGTGAGATTCTCTGTAACCATTTTCACACAAAGTGGCCCCGCCGCCTCACCCCAATGTATGCAGGTGGAGGTGTAAGCATAATACCAAATCTCTACTCAAGTGGCCCTGCCGCCTCACCCCAATGTATGCAGGTGGAGGTGTAAGCATAATACCAAATCTCTACTCAAGTGGCCCTGCCGCCTCACCCCAATGTATGCGGGTGGAGGTGTAAATACAATACCCATTCTCAGACAAAGAGGCCCCACCGCCTCACCCCAATATATATGCTGGTGGAAATGCATCAATGATACCTATACCTACACAAAGCGGCCATGCCGCCTCACCCCAATATATATAGGTGGGTGGTGGTGCAACAACAATACCAAAATCATACACAAAGTGGCATTGCCGCCTCACCCCAATATATGCGGGTGGAGGTGTAATCCCAATCACAATCTCTACACGATTTGGCATAATAATTTCCCCATAAATCACGACTTAGGATTATAACATGTAGATACACAATTCATAGTTCGGAACACATCCTCAATTTATAATGCGATATAATAAGAGCATTTGAAACACGAATTGAACATATATCTTTATCATAAAACTTATTCGGAATAATTGATTTGTAATAAATATCTTGGAACTTACAAGTATATTGGGGTTCCAATTCTTAAAGAAGAGTTTAGCCAACATACCTCAATTGAGCTTCCTTAAATTCTAAAATGTTCCGGAATTCTTAGCAACTTCAATCTATTTTAGAAATATAACAAGTTGAACCAAAATTAGGAAGATGATCATGGTTCTAGATCATTTGAGTATTTTATCAAACACTAGGTGTGCATTAAGGTTTCAAGGTCCTTTTATAAAGGATTCCATCATCCCACAACCCACTCTTTTCCATTTTTATCTCACAATCTTCCTACACCATTTGATAACACACGCATGCAAAATAAACAACTCTCATACCCAAGAATTGTCTTGCTAATTACCCATTCTTAGATAAATTTCAAAATTAAGGGCTAGGGTGTAGAATCTTACCTCTAGGATGAAGACCTAGTGAGTTTTCCTTGTTAATCTTCAAAGATTTGAGCAAGAATTGAAGGACAATTTGTTGAAGATCACTCTCCCACTCTAGGGCACTCTCTCACCCTCAAACTATCAGATTTTAGCTCAAAATGGTACAAATTGTATATTTAACGAAGTAGGATCGGGTTATAAGAACCCAAAAATGATGCTCCGGAAAAGGATCAGCAGTCGCATATGCAACCGCATAATGCTTATGCGGCCCGCGAAATGGACCGCGAAATGGCCCTCCGGAACTGGGTTGGTCTACCTCACTCTGCAGCCATTATGCGGTCCACAAACCTATTCTGCGGTCGCATAATGCACCGTAGACCTGATCTGCAGTCGCATAACGCACCGTAGAACCTCCCTCCGCAAAATTTCCAAATTGTTTCTGCGATCAGTGTGCGGCCTGCAAAATTATTTTGCGGTCGCATAATGCACCGTAGACCTGATCTGCAGTCGCATAACGCACCGTAGAACCTCCCTCCGCAAAATTTCCAAATTGTTTCTGCGATCAGTGTGCGGCCTGCAAAATTATTTTGCGGTCGCATAATGGACCGCAAAATGACATCAAAAATTTCCCAAAAGACTGTCTCACTCTGCGGCTATTCTGCGGCCCGCAGAGTGATTATGCGGCCGCATAATGGGCTGCAGAAATGCCCAATTCTGCCAAAAATTTTCCTTTACTCCCCAATGCATTGTTCAACCTAAAAAGTCCAAGCCCCCAAACACGTAAGCCAAGTTCGGCACCACGAAACATTATTTTTTCTTTGCGAAATTTTACGGGGCCTTACAGAAAACATAGATAGAACAGTTATGTAAAGAGAGATAGAGAAGATACAACATGTAATATCTGAGTGCCTTTGAGGGCGACTGACATGAAATGCATGATATATATATATATATATATATATATATATATATATATATATACGTTTAAAAACATACGCCTATGTGGGCATCATCATCATCATATCGTACCCGACCGTGAAGAGGACTCGGTAAAAATATACCCGACCATCATAAGGCTCGGTAGAATCATACTTGGCCCCGTGGATCTCGGTAAACCCAACTGATTAGTGGTTGCACAATAGGTGTCGTACCCGGCTGACTATAGCGCAGCTTGGCAGAGTAAAAAAGATAGATATATATAATGCATGATGGACTCATGGACTCACATTCTCAACCTTCCGAAGTGACGTAAGGTCGTTGAACCTTCGATTAACATTATGGACATCATACCATCAATATGAACTTTAATAGGATTCAAGGATCATACATAATTTCTTAGAATAACTTTATAAGAAAAGAACAACATGGACAACCTTAGTTGCTAGGAGTAGATCCGTTATAAAATAGCGTATCATTTACGTTCATTTCACTTTAGATCATGCCAAAAGAAAGAATAAAGTGCCTTAACATACCTTATCACAATCTGTCCGATAACCACGTTGAACTCCTCTCGTCACAGTTCAATCTACAATAACGATAATAATGCTATCGTTAAGCTACGAAAGATGCAACTATCGTACAACGAACGATAAGCTTATTTTATATTAAAATGGACATCATCTCCCTTGTTTTCCTTGCTTTCCCAAGTCCATCAACCAACACAAACCCATACAACCTTCACATATATACTTTCAGCACCACAACACAAATCAAGCTACACAACAACAAGTGCATAAACATCACCAACGAACCTACTATTTAACACGATAAACAACAAGCTCAGATTGAATCCCTTTGGAACCCTTTAACCCCAAAGTCATTCATTCATTAACTTAACAACATAGCCAGCATGATATTAAGTACTATGGGAGGACTTCTAACCTCCTAGTCATCTCCTAATTCACCCTCAAATAGCCCAACAATCTAACAGCAACAACAAGTACAACTTTCCCTTGTTATGTTGTCCTTTCCCTTCATATTCACAGTACCAACAGCATGTTCGACATGTAGACAATATTTTATAATAACAACATCATAAGAAAGTCATTTTCGAATGTTTTAAACCATTTAAAGTTCATGGAAACAACCTTTCCAAAATAGTCCATTAAAAACAATAACATCTCAAACTATTTCAAGTCTCCTCTTGTAGTATTTTGCTCAAATAATGCAACCATCATATAAACAAATTCAAGCACATGTAGTAGGATGTTATAATCACCTTAAACAGTAGAAACAACACGAAATTTCAGCCAAGCACAACCCACAACTATCCTCAATGACACCACAACACTATAGGTGTTGTATTCTCTTATTGAATCAACTTTTGGTGTTCAATTTGGTGTGTAACACTTGTAGTTCGCCTTGAAGAACCCTCCAAAACAGCCACAAGATGAGTAACTACGATCTAGCAAGCACCACTGAGTTTCTAGCATTGGATTCATATTTTTATCTTAGGTTTTCACCCCTAGAATCATGGAGGAACCCTTGGAGAGCATTTAGGAGGGTTTAGGAACTGTTTTAGATGAGAAAAATGAGTCAAAACGATTTAGAATTGACTTAAGTACAAGCTGGAGTTTTACACCGACTTTGTGGGTCCCATGGGAGCTGCTTGTGCAGTCTTGCAAAAACGCGCATATTTCTCTACTCCGATATCGTATCGACAAACGGTTAAATATGTTAGAAACTAGATTCGTAGAACTTCAATTTGGTAGGTAGATCACTCCGTAATTTCAAGTATATTTGTATAAAAGCTCAGCTACATTTGACCTAATGTTTAGCACATTTATGAATGTAACTTG
The DNA here is from genome assembly GCA_000715115.1 of Nicotiana otophora. NCBI lineage: Eukaryota > Viridiplantae > Streptophyta > Magnoliopsida > Solanales > Solanaceae > Nicotiana > Nicotiana otophora. The sequence goes on along the minus strand of AWOL01S0004047.1, from coordinate 3,233 downwards.
TGATGACCTTTGCCAACTTTTGTTTCACAAGTCGCTTTACTTCAAAACACAATACACGACTGTCATAAGGCTGAAATAAATTATAAAATAACCTCCCTATAATGTTAATCACCCTAGTCTCACCCCAAAAGTATATGTTAATACATTCCTAACTTGTCGACTTTCGGCGAAACTTATTTTTTTCATTCCTTTAGCTTCTAAGCCTTCCAACCCTCTTGGTACTTGTTATTCATGATCTTAAATATTTATAACCTCCAAGGTAACACGATTAACTTACTTTATATGATTCCTAATATAATCTCATTTATGAGCTTACATCAATTGACTTACGACGAACTCTCATATACAAAAACATGGGGTGTAACACATACTAACTTTATAAATCCAAATTTTAGCGGCTCATGACTTGTACAATCATTGGGGTAATTGTTGCGGCCAAACGCACACGCAAGTATACGCGGTCGTCAAGTAATAAAGTGATTAAAAGTCGGATGTCGAACCCACGAGGACTTATGATTAACTATTAACTAAATTAGACTGCCCTAATTATCTAAACAAGAATTAAACCTAAAAATATTTGATTCTAA
>AWOL01S0004043.1:36314-46472 GCA_000715115.1 Nicotiana otophora | reverse complement strand
ACCAAAAGGGCAGAGGACCTAGCCCAAAAAAGAACTCTAGAGCGCACACACACTGCAAAGGGGAAAAGAATAGAGAGAGATCTGAGGAAACACACGAAAAAAAACCGTTGCTGCTCTCTTCTTCTTCCTCACCATACATTCATCCTCTTCCTCTAAACCTCCATAAAAATCGGTCATCTTCTCCACCACTTAAAACCCATGAAGGACTCCATGGAAACCGGTGACTAGAGCTCCAAAAACACCCTTAAAGGACCTCCAAAAAACAGCTCCTTTCTCCTCCTCAAACCTAGCTGATTTTCCATCAATTTTCAGCTACAAAAATCAGCAAAGAAACTCCTTTAAACATTACCTTAGAGCAGTCCCGTTTGCACATAAACAACAGCTCCAAGGTCGAGTTCGAGTCCGTCGGCGAGTTTAGGTTCGAGCGAGCTTTGGTCTTGGTTCGTGAGTCCCGAACAAATTTTGTTGATACGATTATTGTAGAGACTTTGTACCGATTTTAACATTGGAGAATAGATTGATTGAAGTTCTCTTTAAAAACGTCTGTTCCTATTTCTATATTGTCTTTTTTGCTTTAGTCATTTTCTCTTTTCAATTAAATGTTCCATTGCTCTTGACGTGTTTGGTCAGTCCTATGTGATCATTCTGCTGCCTTGATTTATTTGTTTCATCATCTTTCCTTAAGTTTGATTTAGTTGCAATCTCTCTTTGATTAATTATGGAGATCAAATAAATAGTATTGGTTAATTAAAATTTGAATTAGTCATGAATTGTAAGAATAATGGCTCATCTGTTAAATGGGCAGTATGGGGGGCCGATTAAGAATATTAAATTTGGGCTTTAGTTTTTATTTAGGCAATGGTAGTAACTAATAGTTTCAACAAAAGCATTTAGGCCACAATTTTGTGCAAATGGATTTTAAGGTAGTAGACCGTCTAACTTTGAGTGGGCCGCTTGGTTTGGAACTAAATGGGCTGCCAGTTGACCTTTAGATATAACGACTACTTGGGCTCCATTTGAATCTTGCTAGCCTTTACTTAATTGCAATGTTAGTTTACTAGTCAAGTACTCAATAATTTGACTCATTTCTATAAATGGTTAGACAACTTAACTCCTCAAAACACTTTGTTCATCAAATAAATTCATATCCATAACTCATGGCCCACAATATTAGAATAAGCAACTTATAAATATTTGTAGCTTACTTTAGATGCGATTAATAAATCATCGTGACTATGGGTATGGTTCTCATGGCATAGTCATGATACGTAACCCCAATTCGAGTGTGCATTTCATGTGACTCGACCTTACAACTTCAAATCAATTAATAATAATAAACATGTTGTAAATCGCGGGTGTATTTCACGTGACGCGATTCACAATATGTACAAAAACAAACGAGTGCGCGACATCGCGACTTGTTCAAATAAATCCCATAAATATTAAAAGCGGTCAAATAACTGAAAGCGGTTAGAAAGTAAAAATGCACAATAGGTTCTTAACATGTAATAATTCAGATAATTATACCAATTATTACAGTTGAGCGACCGTGCTAAAACCACGGAACTCGGGAGTGCCTCACACCTTCTCCCAGGTTAACAAAATTCCTTACTCGGTCTTATGTGTTCGCAGACCATAAATAAGAGTCAATTTCCTCGATTTGACACCATAAATTATTCCAAGTGGAGACTCTGATTAGATAAATAATCCCATTTCGATTATGTCACTTAAATTGGAAAAACTCCCTTATCCCCTCGGAAAAAAGGAGGTGTGACAGCTCTGGAGACTCTGCTGGGGAACAAACCCAGAATCTCTGGTTCAGGGTTTAGAATTTGAGCTTAGAATATTTGTTATGCTTGAATTTTGTTTATTATCTGATTTATTTTTACGTGTTTGAGCCTAATGTGCTAAATGCTGCTTTTTACCGCTTTGATATTGCTTGAACTGTAGATAAAACTGTTACGAAACCCTTCTACTCTCTGAGTATTCTAAATCTTCTGAGAAGTGCACGCTGGCGTGACTTCTTTTCTGTTAGTGTCATACTCTAATTTAGAACGAGGATCGGATCAGTTACAAAGCCGGATGGCCTTTTGGTTCCCTGTATGTTGCCCCCTCTCAGCTCGAGTTGTCCGCTCGGGTAAGCCAGGTCTAGAACAATACACCCAGGATTTAAACTTAGAATGACATAACCTCATGCCGGATCCCTAGTAGGTACGTTTGTTTGCATCACGTGCATTTGACTTTGAGGACTCAACACAGGGGTTGGGTCCGTCTAAGACAGGTGTACCCAATTTAAAAAATCATCCTGATGCATTTTACATGCTACTTGTGCATTTATTTATTTTGGCATGCATGTTGACCGGCTGCTAGAATAGGGAAAGAAAATTAAGAAAAATCAAGAGTGAGGTAGGAGAGAAAATTCACTCGGTTCCGAAAATCCCAGTATCCCGAAACTCTGTCGAATTTTGAAGAAAAAAAGAAAGAAAGAAAAAGTCATTTCGAAATAAGTCACATTTTCCTGTTGCGTCAAAGTTTGCAAAACTACGCTGGTATGATTCTCACCGGATGTGAGATACGTAGGCAAACCTCATCGATTCCGGGCCCCAATATTTATTTATTTTTTTAAAAACAAAATATCCAAAAATATTTTCTTTTAATGTTTTCTTAAAATCCAAAAATATTTTCGTTCTTCTTCAAAAGTTTTTCTTTCAAAAATTAAAAAGAAAATTCAAAATTCAAAATATTTCTTTCTTCTTTAAAATCTTTCTTTTCAAAAGTTCTAAAAAATAAAATCGAAATGCAAAAATATTTTCTTTCTTCTTTATAAGTCTTTCTTTCAGAAATTAAAAAAAAGGAAAAAAAAATTCAAAATCCAAAAAGAACGAGTTAGTTTATTTATTTTATTCCTAATCTTCCCGAACTACGCATATCTGATTCTCGTCTTTCGAGGCAGGATACGTAGGCAGCCCACAGAGGATCCGGTCTTCCTAGTGAGTCGTAAGTTCTTGGCTTCGGTGCTCGTAGCCAAATCTTGCATGCCTAGCCACGTTTGGCAACATCGGTCATTTTGCAAAATAAGGCTATTTTTCTCAAAGTGATTTGTTAACCCATGTGTTAGAGGCCTAAGTCCACAACAAGATATTCTCTCAGTTTAAGGTCCATTCCTGTTGAACTTGCATGCTTAGCCATTTTTCAGTCACATAGGCCATTTCTGCAAAATGGGATCATTTTTGAAAAGCAATTTTAGGGATCGCGATTCTTGAGAGTTTATGGGCCTTTGTGAGATGTTTCTATGTTTTAGAAGTCGTCCTAATTGAGTTTTTACTTCTAGCCGCCCTTGGCTGCATAGGTCGTTTTTGCAAAAATAGCCCAATCATATCTTCCATGTCTCCAATAAGAGGAGTTGTGGTGTCGCATAGTGTCCTGAGTTACCAACTCGGTTTGGTATTATCCTTGTCATTAAGGTTTGGATCCACTTACCAGAGGTTGAGCATGACAGACGCCCTAGGACCATCCCGGCCAGGACCGTTGCCTTCAAAAGCTATTTGAGGAGATTTTTTATATTTTTAAGTATGTTTTCATATTTTTTTTACTTTCTGGTCTTGTCCAGTAGTATTGACTTTTGTAGGTGGTATCAGAGTCTGTCATAGTTTAGCTGAGTCTGTCAAGTTTTTCTTGTCATCGTACTTCCCATTTTGTATTTGAAAACCAAAAAAAAAGTTATAAATGAAAATACAAAAAGATTTTGTTTTTAGTTTATTCTATCCATAACTTTTCCAGAACTACGCTTGATCTGATTCTCACCAGATGTGAGATACATAGGCAACCTTCATCAGGTTCGATCTCCTTAGTTAAAAACAAAAGAAGAGATTTTTTCAAAATAAAGGTTGACTTGTGACAAATTTGGAGTTGAACAAACACCATTCCGATTTGTTTTTAACCAAAAGCAATCTTGGCCAGAAATGATAATTCAAGTACTTTCAAGATTACACACATCTTCTTTCAATCCTTCCTCACATAAAAAAACATAGACCATGTACCATGTAATACCAACTGTCACTTCCCTTCATGTTCTGACCCTTTGAATACTTTAAGGTCTTGATTGATTAAAAGGATCCGATGAGATAATTCAAAATGGAGGATACCAATGCACGGAGGCTCAAGTGTCAACAATAACTTATGACCTTGCCCAAGGGATTCAAGAATAGTTCACATCTCAATCCTTTCTTGTGCCAAAGGGACTTGTTTGTGGTTTTAATTTGGTCATTCTTTCACATAGACAGTTCAATCAGGGGTTTTGGATAGTGTTTTGCTTGTCTTGTTCAACCCTCGTATCATTTTTCACTTCTCTCTCTTAAATGCAATCTTTTACCCTTCCCCAGTGTTCTTGCATTCTCATTCCCATTCAATACAGTTCATCATTTTCTAGCCTACTAAATGTGACATGCCTCATGACCAATGGCAAGGTTTGAACATTAGCAAAAGCTTTCTGGTAATGAGTCATAAGGTAATAAAGTTTCAAGGGAAAAGATTATAATGAACTTCACATTCAGAAAGAGGCAGGTTTTTGAGCTGATGATAAACACCTCAAGGACTCAGTGGAAGAGAGAATATTTGCACTGAGGATACCAATGCACCTCAAGCATCTCAAGGACTCAGCCCTTTGAGCCTTAATATGTTTCTTTTTCAGTGGCAACCCTCTTTTGGAATCAAGTGCGCGTCAAGGTTTAGAATCGTTCCCGTTTGAATGTTAATATCTAAGAAAAAAAAGAAGAAAAAAGAAAAAGAGAGAGATCCCCGTACCATGTAGTTCTTTGAACTGCATTCGACCTGACTCTTGTTACCACAAGATACGTAGGTAGCCTTACGGTTCGGTCGCACCAAATAAAATATTTCATAATCCCACGAAGTCAAGAGTGAGGCGGGTTTTTAGAAATTTCATCTCAAAAAGAAAAGAAAAAGAAAAGAAAAACTCAAATTCTCTTATTTCAGAAACTGGGGCAAAGTTTTTAAAATGGATTCCAAAAGTTGTAAATAAAGTAATACTGTCATTATAATTTTGAGCCTCCATGCGGTCCTTTCTTTCTCACCCTGTCCAAAAGCCTTCGTTACGGTCAAATAAAAGTCCTTATCAGATCGATTCCTGAAAATGCCAAGTCAAGCATGTTGTGAGCTTATCAAAATTTTTGTGAAAAATCAATACGATTGAAGGGGTAGTCCATTAGCCAAGCTAAGAATTCGAAGCGGCATTGAATGAGAGCAAAGAGGAAAATGAGAGAGACTTGTTGGTGAAAACCTTTCGAGGCACTACAAGTCAAAATGGTGAGATATGTGTGCAACAAAATATCTTTGATTAAAACATGCAATGTCTACGGCACGTTTGGAGGAGCAAATTAGACCAACTCTTCAACATTAGGTAAGGATTTGACAAGTCAACAAGTTTGGAAAGATGGACAAATCAAGTTATTGGTCTAAATGCATGTCACATTCCTTTGCCTTATTCTTCAATTTAAATAAGCTCTCCTTCTTCTCAGTGGAATCTCATCATACACCACTTTCTTTGATTTTTACTTGTGCATTTATTCTTCTTCTTTTGCTCAAGACAAGCAAGAAAGAATTTTCAAATTTGCCACAAATAGTTCCCAAATTAGGAAGGGAGGTGATCAATTTGACAATCAATGTGAAAAGACGCTCAATTCAGCAATACAAGTGAAAGGGAAATAACTTGTTTGGCAATACAACTGAAACGAATGAATTAATTTTGGGAATTTGAGTGAAGTGACGTGAACAAACTTGGTCGAATCCCATAGGCAAATCAATTTGGATATTCTTCGAAACCAGTGAAAATCAATCCTGGCAAGCCAAGTTAAATAACAATGCTTAAAAGTCAGCTTACAAGTTTGTCATGAGTCAACCAATTTTCATTTTTTTTAAAAAAAAAGAGGAAAAAATCACGTGGTTGTTTTAATTGAAGCATAAGCTGTCTGAGAATCTCATTACCCCCAGGTATTTTCTTAATTGAGAATATGATTACCTCATAGGCATTTTTCCTAGTTGAGAAGAACCATACCTCCTAGGCATTCCCCCTAATTAAAAAGAATCTTTAACTTTCTTTAAGTTCAGGGGTCCCGCCTAGAGAATAGGGTCAATTTTAGTTTTCTCTAGTTGTTACTCTTTAGTTTTTCTTAAAGTTTAGGGGTCCCTCCTGGAGAATAGGGTCAATTTTAGCTTTCTTAATTTGTTACTCTTTAGTTTTTCTTAAAGTTTAGGGGTCCCTCCTGGAGAATAGGGTCAATTTTAGCTTTCTTAATTTGTTACTCTTTAGTTTTTCTTAAAGTTTAGGGGTCCCTCCTGGAGAATAGGGTCAATTTTAGCTTTCTTAATTTGTTACTCTTTAGTTTTTCTTAAAGTTTAGGGGTCCCTCCTGGAGAATAGGGTCAATTTTAGCTTTCTTAATTTGTTACTCTTTAGTTTTTCTTAAAGTTCAGGGGTCTCTCCTAGAGAATAGAGTCAATTTTATTTTTCTTAAGTTATTAATCTTTAGCTTTCCTTGAGTTCACAGGTCCCGCCTGGAGAATAGGGTCAATTTTAGTTTTCTTAAGCTAATCTTTAGTTTTCCTTAAGTTCAGGGGTCCTGCCTGGAGAATAGGGTTAGTTGTTAATCTCTAGTTTTCTTGAGTTCAGGGGTTCCGCTTGGAAAATAAGGTCAGCTTTTATTCTAGTCAAGCTCAGTTTACAGTTTTCCTCGGGATCAATCTCACATCTAGGAGACTTACTTTCTAGTTTGAGTTATTCGGTTTCTAGGAGATGCACTTCCTAGTTCAAGTTTCACCCCTAGGAGACGCACTTCCTAGTCTAGGTCTTTCAAGTCATTCTTTTAGGAGACGCACTTCCTAAATTGAGATTTCACTTTTAGGAAACGCACTTCCTAATCTTAGGTTACTAGTTTCATCCCTAGGAGACGCACTTCCTACTTTGAGTTTCAGGTCATACTTTTAGGAGACACACTTCCTAAATTGAGATTTCACCCCTAGGAGATGCACTTCCTAGTTTGGGTCGTTTGAGTTCACCCCTAGGAGATGCACTTCCTAGTTTGGGTCATTCAGCTTTTTTAGCGGACGCATTTGCTAGTCAAAATTTTCCTTGATTTACTCATAGGAGACGCACATCCTAGTCAAGTCTTTAATTTTACTCTCATCACTACATCCTTCATCGATAGCATAGGTGATTTACAGTTTTGCTAATGACTGACAAATCTTCCTAGTGCAAACTGGGGAAAAGTTTTTTGTTTGTTTTGATTTGTTTTGATTGTAGGCACCCACCTGGAGAACGAGGGTTAATATTTTATGATTTGTTTCAAGTCGGTATCAGGTGCCCACCTGGAGAATGAGGGAATTTATTTCAAGTTTCAAGTCAGTAGCAGGCGCCCGCCTGAAGAATGAGGGAATTTATTTCAAGTTTCAAGTCAGTAGCAGGCGCCCACCTGGAGAATGAGGGAATTTATTTCAAGTTTCAAGTCAGTGGCAGGCGCCCACCTAGAGAACGAGGGTATTCATTTCAGAATTTATTTCAAGTTTCAAGTCAGTAGCAGGCGCCTACCTGGAGAATGAGGGAATTCATTTCAAGTTTCAAGTTAGTAGCAGGCGCCCACCTGGAGAGTGAGGGAATTTATTTCAAGTTCAAGGCATTAGTAGGCACCCACCTGGAGAATGAGAGAATTCATTTCAAGTTCAAGGCATTAGCAGGCGCCCACCTGGAGAATGAGGGAATTCATTTCAAGATTCAAATTAGTAGCAGGCACCCACCTGGAGAATGAGGGAATTTATTTCAAGTTTCAAGTCATTAGCAGGCACCCATCTGGAGAATGAGGGAATTTATTTCAAGTTCAAGGTATTAGCAGGCGCCCACCTGGAGAATGGGGGAATTTATTTCAAGATCAAGTTAATAGCAGGTTCCCACCTGGAGAACGAGGGAATTTATTTCAAGTTTCAAGTCAGTAGCAGGCGCCCACCTGGAGAACGAGAGTATTCATTTCAGAATTTATTTCAAATTTCAAGTTAATAGCAGGCACCCACGTGGAGAATGAGGGAATTTATTTCAAGTTTCAAGTTTCAAGTCAGTAGCAGGCGCCCACCTGGAGAACGAGGGTATTCATTTTAGATTTATTTCAAGTTTCAAATCAGTAGCAGGCACCCACCTGAAGAACGGAGTCAACTTTCATTTCAAGTTCAAGTCAGCAGCATGCTCCCACCTAGAGAACGAGGGTATTCATTTCAGAATACATTGCAAGTTCAATTCAGTAGCAGACGCCCATCTGGAGAATGAGAGAATTCATTTCAAGTTCAAGTCAATGGCAAGCGCCCACCTGGAGAACGAGGGTATTCATTTCAGAATTCATTGCAAGTTCAAGTCAGTAGCAGGCGCCCACCTGGAGAACGAGGGTATTCATTTCAGAATTCATTGCAAGTTCAAGTCAGTAGCAGGCGCCCACCTGGAGAATGAAAGAATTCATTTCAAGTTCAAGTCAATGGCAGGCGCCCACCTGGAGACCGAGGGTATTCATTTCAGAATTCATTGCAAGTTCAAGTCAGTAGCAAGCGCCCATCTGGAGAATGAGGGAATTCATTTCAAGTTCAAGTTAGTAGCAGGCGCCCACCTGGAGAACGAGGGTACTAATTTCAGAATTCATTTCAAGCTCAAGTCAATAGCAGGCGCCCACCTGGAGAACGAGGGAAAACATTTCAGAATTCACTTCAAGTTCGAGTCAGAGGAACCAGGAGCCCGCCTGAAGAACAAGGTCAACTTTTAGTTTTCAAGTTCAAGTTATAGAAGCATCAGGAGCCCGCCTGAAGAACAGGGTCGACTTTTATTTTTCAAGATCGAGTCGGAGGCACCAGGAGCCCGCCTGAAGAACAGGGTCAAGTTTCAATTTTCAAGTTCAAGTTAGAGAAGCATCAGGAGCCCGCCTGAAGAACCGAGTCAACTTTCAGTTTTCAAGTTTAAGTTAGAGAAGTATCAGGAGCCCGCTTGAAGAATATGGTCAACTTTCAGTTTTCAAGTTCGAGTCAGAGGCAGCAAGATCCCTCCTGAAAAATAGGATTAACCTCGAGTTTTTTTAATTCAAATCAGAAGTAGCACGAGCCGCCTGAAGAACAAGGTTTGCAAGCTCAAGTCTACTCCAAGTTCAAGTTTATTTCAAGTGCAAGCAACAGGATACCCGCCTGAAGAATAGGATCAACTTCCAATTTTCTTCAAATTCAAGTCAGCAGGATGCCCACCTGAAGAATAGGGTAAATTTTCAGTTTCATGTTGAAGGATCAAGTGAAGATTCAAGGAAGATTCAAGACAAGAAGTAGATAAGATCTTGTATTTTTCTTTTATTTTTGCAGTAATTTTTGCTTTCAATTTATGATGTAATGGTAGCGACCGCGGACCGGAGCCTCGACGGAACCTCACTCGACTCTCTCATCCTCTTCACATACTCCATCACTTCATTCACTTCTGAACTACACGTTGCATGATTCCTTTATAGCCAAGGATATGTAGGCAGCTCAGATACCAGGGCTCGATCGCAATCTCTTGTCCATCTTTGTTTCGTTTTGAATAAGTGTCGGATCATAAATCAATTACGTTGCTTATTGTTCTTTGCTCCGAAAATCTTCGTATTTTCTAGCAAAGAGGAGAAGTTGTAAGCATGTAATTTTTGATACGCGCAACTTTTAACAGTAATATTTTAAAAACAAATATATACTTATTTTCATTTTAATAGGATTTCAGTCAACTTTTAGTTTTAATTTTAAAACATAAGTTTAAAAATACAAAAATAGTTTTATAATATTTCTTTTTTATTATATATATATATTAGCTTATTAGTATTTTATAATATTTATAACATTTAAAAAATATCAAAAATATTTTCATTTTAATATACAGTTCACTTTAATAGTTTATTCTTATTAACTAAGATTAATTAGTATATTTTGGTAGTTTTTTTATTTTATTTTTTTATTTTTATTTTATTTTATTTTGCTCAATGGGAAAGAATTGAATTTGGGCCAATTAAGAGCTCATTTTCGAATTTTAGTGGCCCAACAAGACAAAGGTCCATTCTTCCCAATCCCTTTTAGCCCAAATCCTTCTCTCACCTATCAACCCCTC
>AWOL01S0004043.1:22474-35276 GCA_000715115.1 Nicotiana otophora | reverse complement strand
GAGAGAACCTTAGAATTTCTAGCAGTCACCCTCCTAAGAGAGTGTCATCATCTCTTTGAACCAAAAGGGCAGAGGACCTAGCCCAAAAAAGAACTCTAGAGCGCACACACACTGCAAAGGGGGAAAAACAGAGAGAGATCTGAGGGAACACACGAAACAAAAACCCGTTGCTGCTCTCTTCTTCTTCCTCACCATACATTTATCCTCTTCCTCTAAACCTCCATAAAAATCGGCCATCTTCTCCACCACTTAAAACACCCTTAAAACCCATGAATAACTCCATGGAAACCGGTAACTAGAGCTCCAAAAACACCCTTAAAGGACCTCCAAAAAACAGCTCCTTTCTCCTCCTCAAACCCAGCTGATTTTCCATCAATTTTCAGCTACAAAAATCAGCCAAAACATTCCTTTAAACATCACCTTAGAGCAGTCCCGTTTGCACATAAACAACAGCTCCAAGGTCGAGGTCGAGTCTGCCAGCGAGTTTAGGTTCGAGCGAGCTTCGGTCTTGGTTCGTGAGTCCCGAACAAATTTTGTTGATACGATTGTTGTAGAGACTTTGTACCGATTTTAACATTGGAGAATAGATTGGTTGAAGTTCTCTTAAAAAAGGTCCGTTCCTATTTCTATATTGCCTTTTTTGCTTTAGTCATTTTCTCTTTTCAATTAAATGTTCCATGGGTTGCTCTGATGGTAAGTACCCTCCACTTTCAACCAAGAGGTTGTGAGTTCGAGTCACCCCAAGAGCAAGGTGGAGAATTCTTTGAGGGAAGGATGCCGAGGGTCATTTGGAAACGGCCTCTCTACCCCAGGGTAGGGGTAAGGTCTGCGTACACACTACCCTTCTTAGACCCCACTAGTGGGATTATACTGGGTTGTTGTTATTGTTGTTATTGCTCTTGACGTGTTTGGTCAGTCCCATGTGATTATTCTGCTGCCTTGATTTATTTGTTTCATCATCTTTCCTTAAGTTTGATTTAGTTGCTATCTCTCATTGATTAACTATGGAGATCAAATAAATGGTATTGTTAATTAAAATTTGAATTAGTCATGAATTGTAAGAATAATGGCTCATATGTTAAATGGGCAGTATGGGGGGGCGATTAAGAATATTAAATTTGGGCTTTAGCGCTTATTTAGGCAATGGTAGTGACTGATAGTTTCAACAAAAGGATTTAGGCCACAATTTTGTGTAAATAGATTTTAAGGTAGTAGACCATCTAACTTTGAGCGGGCCGCTTAGTTTGGAACTAAATGGGCTGCCAGTTGACCTTTGGATATAACGACTACCTGGGCTCCATTTTAATCTTGCTAGCCTTTACTTAATTGCAATGTTAGTTTACTAGTCAAGTACTCAATAATTTGGCTCATTTCTATAAATGGTTAGACAGCTTAATTCCTCAAAACACTTTGTTCATCAAATAAATGCATATCCATAACTCATGCCCCACAATAATCCAAAATTAGAATAAGCAACTTATAAACATTCGTAGCTTGCTTTAGGCGCGATTTATAAATCATCGCGACTATAGGTACAGTTCCTGTGGCATAGTCATGATACGTAACCCCAATTCGAGTGTGCATTTCATACGACTCGACTTTACAACATCAAATCAATTAATAATAATAAACATGTTATAAATCGCGGGTGAGTTTCACGTGACACGATTCACAATATATACAAATACAAACGAGTGCGCGACATCACGACTTGTTCAAATAAATTCCATAAATACTAAAAGCGGTCAAATAATTAAAAACGGTTAGAAAGTAAAAATACACAATAGGTTTTTAACATGTAATAATTCAGATAATTAGGCCAATTATTACAGTTGAGCGACTGTGCTTAAACCATGGAATTCGGGAGTGCCTCATATCTTCTCCCGGGTTAACAGAATTCCTTACTCGGTCTTCTGTGTTCGCATACCATAAATAAGAGTCAATTGCCTCGATTTGAGATTTACAATAAACCGGTGACTTGGGACACCATAAATTATTCCAAGTGACGACTCTGATTAGATAAATAATCTCATTTCGATTATGTCACTTAAATTAGAAAAACTCCCCTATCCCCTCGGAAAAAAGGATGTGTGACAGTTACTGTTTCAACAAAAATTGATTTTTCTGTTGGGACTGAATTCTAGCCTTACAGTTTTCTTTAAAGTGTCTAGTGTTGTCATGGTGAGTGCAAAGCCAGATATCATGAACAGTAATATACTTGCTATGTGGATTGTGGGGAGTCCTTTCCTTTTGAAACCTCACTCCCTGCTTGTTCCCACCATTGCTTGTGAGTATGGCAGTGATTGTATCAGAGGACCACATCCACTTTAGAGATTTTTCTAGGTCATTTTTTACTATGCCTAGATCTTCTTGAAGTTGTCTATTTCTTTCAAGTTCAGTACACAAACTAGATTTCACAGATTTGAGTTCATTTTCAAGCTTAATGTGTGTCTTACTTGCAACTTCCTTTCCCTTTTGGATATTTCTAGAATTGTTTTTCCTTTTTAGTTCCTCTATTTTTTCTTTTAGATCCACAACAACTACCAACAGGTCATCTCTCTCATTTTCAATGTTTTCAATTTTTTCAATCAGAACATCTTTTTCTTTTTTTAGAACCTCGATGGTTTCTTTTAGGCCAACCCCTACGACTACCAGATCATCTCTCTCATGCTCTACCTCTCCTAGTTCCACAGTTAATGCATTTTTATCATTTATAAGACTATGATAAGCATAAATTAAAATATTTGCCAAAGATATAAGCTTCTTCTGAGAGTAAGACTTTAAATTTCTTTGAACGTCTAGAAAGTTTACCTCATCATCATCATTAACAGATTTTGCTATCAGGGCAAATATAGAGCCATATTCAGCTGTTTCACTTTCAACTGCCATCATGGAGGTATCACCTTGTTCATCATCTTCTCCAGATTCGCTGGAAGAATCTCCCCAGGCAGCAAGAGCATGTTTCAGAACATTGTGAGGGACATCTTTTGTCAGGAACCGGGTTCCTCTTGACTGCTTTGTCCGTGTTGTGCTTGTACTGGTCTTGCTTGAGGAGAGGACAGACTTTGATGAAGTGTACTGGCTTACCATATTTATGACACAAGTCATAACCTTTTAACTTGCTGGAGCTGCCCCTTTTTGGAATGTCTCTATTCCTGCGAACCATTTTCTGAAATCGCTTCGTCAGGTAGGCCATGTCAGCATCCTCACCACTTGAGTCATTATTGTCTACCTTGAGGACCAGGTTCTTCTCCTTTTTGGGCTCTCTTCTTTCATGATCCTTCTTCTTCTTCATTTCATAAGTCTTGAGATTTCCAACGAGTTCATCAATGGTCAACTTTTGCAGATCCTTTGCCTCCGTGAAAGCATTTACTTTGCTTTCCCATGAACTAGGTAATACACTGAGTATTTTCCTAACAAGTTTGTTCCTTGGAATAATTTCTCCTAAAGAGTGGAGCTCGTTGATGATAGAGATGAATCGAGTGTGCATGTCCTGAATGGACTCATCATCCTTCATCCTAAAGAGTTCATACTCAGTAGTGAGTATGTCGATCTTTGACTGCTTGACTTGAGTTGTTCCTTCATGTGCTGTTTGGAGAGCGTCCCAGATCTCCTAGGCAGATTGATATACAAAGATTCTATTGTACTCATCTGGTCCAATACCACAGATAAGAATCATTTTTGCTCGGAAGTACTTCTCTATGGCTTTTTGGTCAGCATCATTGTACTCCTTCCTTGTCTTTGGAACTGTCACTGCTGGCTCGCCAATAGTTTTCATGGGGACGAAAGGTCCATCGCTGATAACATCCCATAGTTCTAAATCTTCAGCCATGATAAAGTCATACATCCTTGTCTTCCACCATCCGTAGTATTGTCCATTGAATCTTGGTGGTCTGTAGGTTGATTGACCTTCTTCAAAGTTTGGTGGAGCAGCCATTTGAATCCTTTCTAGGTGTTAGCCTGATAGAAAGAACCCGCTCTGATACAAATTAATAAAAACTTAGGTTCCACCAAATTGTATAGAGAACCTGGCTCACTATCAGTTCCCACAAAATACACTCAATAAGAGATAAGTAAATGACACAACAGAGTTTTACGTGAAAAACTCCTAGCTCATGGAATTAAAAACCACGACCTACACTCGTAGGATTTCAACTTCACTAACCGGACAACTTTAGATTACAACCTATTGTAACCTAGGAATTAAACTCTTAATCTCTCACTCACTAGTAATAACCCTATTATAAATCTCTTTGTAATAACTCTATTACAAAGCTCACAACTCGACTAACTCTAGCCAAGACACAAACACGAGGTTTATGGTTTTACAAATGGTTTCCTACACAATGTTTCTAGCTAAGCTAAGTAGGAATTATAAGTAGTTCATTCTAACAAAAGTACAACACAGCTAAGGACATATTGATAACACAGAGCTGGAAACTGGTCCTTCGTTTCGTTGTTCTTTGTTCTTGAAGCCTGGAAGTTACTTGTAAGATGGCAACACACTTGAGAGAAAACTTAATCAATTTTGGATGTGCAAGCAGATGTTTTTCCTCTTCTTCATATTGATAATATCCAAGTGATGTCACTTGGATGATGCAAGCAAATATCCGGTACAAGGCATTCCCAATAAAGTGATTGTTGCACTGTTACGTGTGTGCAGAGGAATAGTTGCAGCAATTTTACAGTTGTGAGGAGTTGACTGATACAGTCAGCAAGAGAACTGATGTCCATCTATTCCCTCTGTCGTCTCTTTGACTCTAGTTGTTGGAACTTGTGCCCTACTTGAAATTTGTTGTGCTTTGGCATCTTGAAGATGTGTAAGAGGTTCCTAATCTAATTCTTATCATAAAATTTGTTAGATCATCAAAATATAAAAAGGTACATAACTTATCAGTGGACACATTGTATGCTCACTATTTGGCTAATTAGTTTACCAAATAAAATCATTGACCTCTGATTGCTTGATACATACGAATAAGATTGTCTTGTCCCATATAATATAAATAATACTAACTAGTGTTTTTAATACTTTCATAATAATGTTAATATTGTGAAGATTTAATATTGCAGTATCAGGATATCAATATATGCTTTTTCAATTTTCAATTTTGTGATTTTTCATTTATATCGGATTGTCTTATATTGATTGAGATATGCTAAATGAATTCTGTTGATCTACTCCACCATGTTCTGATCTATATTTCATTTCAAAACCGGTAAATTTAGAAATAAAATGATCGGGAAGTGGTACATGGCCAACAGAGCGTCTAGCTGTGCTACCACCGTACGTAGAGGCGGATCCAGAATTTAAATTATATTGCTTCAACTTTTAAGGGTTTTAGGATTGAACTCATTATATTTTTAAAGTTATGGGTTTTAGTTAGAATTGAACTCATTATATTTAAGGGTTTTAGTTATGGGTTCATATCTACTATTTCTGTATTTTTGGTAAATTTTTACATATAAATCTTTACTCCGCATCAAAAGTTATGAGTTCAATTGAACCCCTTAGTAACACATTGCATCCGCCCCTGCACCCAGGAGTGCGCATGATGGATGGATGACATCTCCTCTTCCCATAATTAATTAAAGGTCTTGGTTTCGAGCCTTGAAAATAAGTAAACCCTAGTAAATAGTGTTTTTCTTTTAATAAATTTTACGCAATACAAATATAGATTAGTCGAGCCGGTGGGTTGAGATGAATATATGCCCAAAAAGAAAAGAGTGGTATTGTCCCATACCTCACAAAGCCCATATATAATGACCCAATGCTAGCAATTTTCTTACTAATGGTAGAGAGAAAAGGACAGCCGGCTCCAGTAAATCTGCAGACAAAGCATAAGCATGTGAATCTTCTATAATAATAATAATAATAATAAAGATCTTGCCTCTTGTTCC
Organism: Nicotiana otophora; assembly: GCA_000715115.1. NCBI lineage: Eukaryota > Viridiplantae > Streptophyta > Magnoliopsida > Solanales > Solanaceae > Nicotiana > Nicotiana otophora. The sequence continues at coordinate 29,375 of AWOL01S0004043.1, read as the reverse complement.
TACCTCATACGATTACAGATACATAGTAAAGGGCAACGTGAAAGCAAGCACAACATCCACCTGTACTACAGCTGCTTCATATCCAATTGGCAGGCTAACCAACTCACCTCAATTATATTTTTGTCCCAAAATCTAGCTTTCTTCTGTCGACACAAATTTGGTGATCCTACTACAATGTCACCCTACACAATGTTTAGACAAATGCGATTACAAAATATTATAACAACAAAAATTATACTTCAGTCTTAAACAATCACTCGATATATGATTTCGCCTTGATCCCCTTAATTTCCTCGTCAAGAAAAGAATTAAGGAGCTTAACCAATTCAAATTAAAGTTGTTAACTTGTTTTTCTTTTAAGAAAAGAAAAAAGTGGTATCTACGTGACTTGAGCTTAAACAACCTATCATAATCATTAGCTAACTCACAAGCCACGCCTTCATACATGGGTGGGAGAGCATGGCATGGCAATGGAATACCATTGATTAAACAACTAATTAATTGTAGTAGATTTATAATCTACTATATATATACATTTGTTAGATTTAGATGCTTTTTTTTTAATACCGGTACTGAGTCATACGACATGAGGCCCAAGGGATGAGGTAATCTTTTGATTTTGGGTTTTACTTTTCACCTAGACCTCACCTATTTTTTGTTACTAAATGTTTTTCAAATAGTCAAATTCCTTTCCTTTGGTGACGACTTCTTTCACACCCTTTGCCTTTTTGTGAATATTTAATAGGCATACCATATGCACGTTACAATTCGTGGGTTATAATTGGCATACCATATGCACGTTACAATTATATTCCTGGAGTACACAAGTAAGTGGTTACAATATACAGATTCTTTGAGATTGTTTGTACCTTTTATAATATACTTACACCATATGCATGACATTTCATAGAATTTTGAAATATAGTCTCTGTATGACCTATATGTTACAGTTTCGAGCTATGAAAATAGTCACTAATGCTTGCATTAGAATAGCTATCTACATCACACTCTTTGGCGTGTGATCCTTTTTCGGACTTTGCGTGAACGCGGAATACTTTGTGGACCGGACTACCTTTATTTTGTATTGTAATATATAGATGCTATGCCACTCATAGACCGAAAGAAAAAACTAAAAGAATAAACAAATTTAAAAGAATTTGTTGAGGACACATTTTAAATAAGTTACGAGTAATAGTTAAGAAGTCGAACATCTGATGGAAACTTGTGGAAAATTGAGGTATGATTGGTGCACTTTCGCAAAACACACTTTGCCACATTGAAATATTTTTAGATACTTGATTTAGAAGCTACGAACCACTACTACTAACAGCTAACTTTTAGTCACTATTTTGGAATGGTTTAAGCCTATCAATGTATCCAAGAATGATTCTTCCTTTAGCATGACGAAAAAGCAATTTCTCATGTTGTTCTAGAAGGGGATCTTGCGTTTTTAAATAGCGTAAACTTATTAAAATCAATTATCATGTCTTAATTCCCCTTTGTCAATTTCCCCACATTGTCATTAAACCCTTTATTTTTTATCTCTGTCTATTTTTGAAGGATTAAATATTCTCAAGATTATAAAGACGATTATAATCCTTGAAGCATAGTTTAATCATCCACTACTTGTATTTTCCGCGTGTCTTTATAGACTTCCCAAATTCTACAATTTATCAATTTTTTGGATAGACTTCATGCTTGTTTAGTTCTTAAAAAAAATGTGGGCAATTTGGTGCATAATGTCTCACGCATTCACGCAGGATCCGCGAAGAACCACACCCAAGGAGTGTGATGTGGACAGTCTAGTGTAATGCAAGCATTAGTGACTATTTCTACCGTTCAAACCCGCGATCTATAGGTCACACCGATACAAGTTCTTGAAATTTAAGTTTTATGGTTAATTTGGATACACATGTAACAAGTGAATTAGTTCTAACTCCACTTGAACTCCAAAAAGTGGAATATTCCCAAGAATTCAGCAGCATGTTTTGTAGGTTTTCAATTCTCTCACATGAAAAGATACTCATCAAACACCTTCCTCAACCCGTAAATTTAATCTTCAAAGTTCATTAAATCCTATACAAAACAAAGGATCCTAATTCAATCTACGCTATCCAACTTCTTCATCAATATAAATTGAAAACTTAAACACATCAAATTGATATGCACTTTTTTATTTTTGGGTAAATTGATATGCACTTCGCCACTTCCTTATGAAACAATCTTGCTACGTGGCAGCAACCCAATTGGCCAAGTAATAGTAACCCTCCAGCCTAATCAAGCTGCCGAATTGCCACAACCATTTCGCCACGTTGTAAATTCCGTTAAAGCAATGTTTTATAATTATTAGAGAAAAAAAGAGTGGCAAACTAAGAGCCCGTTTGGACATAAAATTTGATGGAAGATTTTTTCAAAAAAATTTTACTTTTTTTCGAAATCAGCATTTGTTCATAAAATTTCTAATTTTTACTTGAAAATGCATTTTGGAAATTTTCGAAAATTTAAAAAACTGCAAAAAAACTGTTTTTCAAAATTTTCACTCAAATTACTCACAAAACTTCAAAAACAACCCAAACTGAAATTTATGTCCAAACACAACTCTAAATTTCAAATACCATTTTAAATTGAAAAACAAATTCACCATTTTTTCGAATTTTAGAATTCTTTATGTCCAAACGCCTACTAAGTCTAACCAACCAATTTGGAGTTTCGAACATTCACCTTATTACATTTATATATATACCTTCTTACAGCTTCTCAAAAACCATAAACAGAATTTATTTTCGAAACTTGTTACACTTCCTAGTTTGCTGTAACCAATTTTCTTCTTCTAAAATGGATTGGACCAGAGGCCAAACCATAGGCCACGGCTCCTCTGCCGCCGTCTTCGTTGCTAAGTCACATTGGTCAAACGAGATTTTTGCGGTCAAATCTGTAGAGCTATCAAAGTCACAGCTGTTGCAAAAGGAGCAGAAAATTCTATCCGAATTGAGCTCACATTACATAGTAAGCTACAAGGGGTACGATGTTACAAAAGAGAAGGACAAATTCATGTTTAATCTTATGATGGAGAATATGCCCGAAGGTACACTTACCGATGAAATTCGGAAACAGGGTGGTAGGATTAACGAGTCGTTAATCGGGTATTATACGAGGCAAATTTTACAAGGACTAGAATATTTATATTCAAGGGGCATAGTACACTGTGACATTAAGGGACAGAACATTTTGTTAGGTAAAACCGGTGCCAAAATTGCAGACTTCGGTTGTGCCAGGTGGGTTGATCCGGCGGAGAGAGACGGTGGTGCCGCAGCTGCTTCCGCCCACCCTATTGGCGGCACGCCGATGTACATGGCACCGGAGGTGGCGCGTGGGGAAGAACAGGGGTTTGCAGCTGATATATGGGCATTAGGATGTACAATTATTGAAATGGCCACAGGTGGATCACCTTGGACTAGTGTGACTAATTCAGCTTCTTTGTTTTACAAAATTGCATTTTCAGGGCAATCCCCACAAATTCCAAAGTTTCTATCTTTACAAGCAAAGGATTTCTTAAGCAAATGCTTGAGAAGAAATCCAAAAGAAAGATGGACGGCTAAAGAACTTCTCAAACATCCATTTCTTGAGAAAATATCCAATTCGAATTTTAAGGTAATTCAAGATTCTATCACAAGCTCCCCAACTAGTATTCTTGATCAAGATATTTGGAATTCAGTAGAGGAAACAGAAACCATGGATTTTTGTTCAATACAAACAGTTAGCTCAATGGACTCTCCTCTGCTAAGGGTAAGAGAATTGGGGTCGAATTCAGGAGAACCGAACTGGAGATGGGACGATGAGAGTTGGATTATACTTAGAAGAAGCAGTGAATAACTCGCAGAAAGACGAAGCAATGACAGCTTTTTTCTAACTGTCATGATTATGAAATTGAGCTAGTTTGGTAGTAAGGTGTTGGAAAGAGACAGCTAACATTTTTGCTGTAAATTTTGATTCTATACAACAGACCGCTGTAAAATCAATACGCAACAAACGAGATCGAGAAAGTGCCAATTTCAGGAAGAATTGGAAGAAACCGAAGAAGAAGATGCAGGTTCCGGAGCCATTAACCAAGAAGGAATGCAAAGAAATCGTACATAATATTCAAATGACTTTTCTGTTATCTCTTGTGAACCATATAGAAATTCAAATTTTGATTCTTAAAACTTTTAAGTACATCGAATTAATAGTTTTAAGCAGTCATAATAACAGGAATTAACGTTGGATATTTGTCCGAATGCTAAAGTCACAAGTGAAGTTTAACAAAACTAGTCCATTTGTGCATTTGTCCTTATGTCATAGCCCTGGCAGAAAACCGGATTCTGGCAGCTCCGGCGAACTTGACGCAAGAACCTCCGCTGAATGCCGGAAATAGCCAGGTAGACGGTGGCAGAGATACAATTACCATTTGTTAGGCCTTTCGTCTAGTCCATGTTGAAAAAAACTGGGTAATATCGGCAAGAAACTAAACTAAGACAATTCCTCAATTATAAAAAAACTTATTAGGGTAATGAATTCCTCAATTATCGGGATAGTCCTGAATTGACTCTTGAAACTTCACTAGATACTATTCTATCAACCTTCAACTTAAAATCATGCGCTAGAATTTTGTTGTTCCCCGTTTCAATTTGCTTGAACCTATTTGACTGGACGCGCTATTTGAAACTTGTGGTCCAAAATGATCCATGAATATTTGTGTAACTATAAATCATCTCATTAAAGGTAAAATGAGAAGTTCAAAGTTATACTTTTATCAAATTTAAAAAGGGGTTATTATTTTTTAAAGTAACTAATAAGAAAATAAGTTCATTTTTTTTAAACAAAGGGAGTATTATTAACGACGTTGTTCTTAAACTATTTTTCACAACGGACAATACCTTTTCGGCTATTAACAGTTGGGCTTGGCCTCTAACAGGCTAACAGCCACTGGTATTGTCGTTATTGGAAAAATGACTCTGTATAGTTGCTATCAAAATAATAGCCAAAATAATATATATTTTTTGTATTTATATACATTTATATGTTATATACAAAAATTATATAATTTTTATTCACTTTTTCGACTACTAAATATAAATAGTTTCTTACGCGGACAAAAAATGAAAAAAACCATATATATGGCAATAGCAAACTAAAACAAGTGGAGAAATTACGAATAACAATGTGGAACGTAGTTTAGTCGGCAGTAGATTTAGTTTGGTAAGAGCATAAATGTGGAAGTTGGTTATGATAAAATTGATTAGATTAACCTGAAAATCGTGATTTAGTGTACAAACAACTTGTTTTATGATTACATCTCGACTTATTTTGGGGGATTAGGTTGGTAGCTTTACTTTTTTCCCTTTTACTTAGGTATTTCCCGTTTTGATGGGACTTTAAATTTGGTAAACGTTTGATTTACTTGTTCATTATATTCTGTTTTTCAGATGTAAAATATCTCTACAAGAAAAGAAAGCAGTTGATTAATTGTTAAACGCCATTTACATAAAGAGTTTATGATTTAACAAACAATCATTTGGAAATATCTCAGCTTTCAAGGAAGATGAAATTTTGGCATTATTTCCTTATCCCTTTGTTCTGTTTGTCACGTTTACAAAGGTGCAACTACTTTTTTCCATGTTAAAGAAATAATAATAAATTCTTACAATTACTAAAAAAAACAGAAGATTTTCAATTATCAAGATAGTTGTCCTTAAACATAAAAGTGTGTTGGTACAACTTTACAATTACATCACTCTTAGTAATGAATTATGACTATAAGTGGAATTTAAACAAAGTTACCTTTGTTTCTTTCTTTTGGCACTCATTCAAATTTTGTATGTTCAAATTGATGGTCCAATATTTGAATCAAAAAATATTTTTTTTTCCAACTAAAAAGATACTTCATATAGAAAAGGTATAACAAATATATAAGTCGCCATTTGTCACGCCTTCCCAGCTTCCTCAAGTGGACTACTCCATTCTTTTGGATATTAAGGGGAAAAAAAGATATTTTTGACTACTTTTTGGAACCAATAACTTTTATTTAGATCCTGTATTTATATTTAAAAAAATTAGTATTAAATATATATAAATATTTAATTGGGGATATACCTTTTGATCGACATTTGTAGAATGAAGGACTTCTTTCCTTCTTTTTGTTTTAATTGTTGAAGCGTGTCTCAAATACACGCTAGTCATGCTGCATATTTTCAAGCCACAACAATAATTAGTGTATCTTAATGTGAAAAAAGAAAATAAAATAATGGTTCTGAAAATTGAAAGGCAAACAAATGGAGTTGGTTTGAAGAAGAAGTTTATATAATTTTATTCAAACGAAAAGTGAGTGGTTATGAAAGAAGTTGCAACTAATTGCACCAAAACTGCACTTTTCACTCTGCAAACAAAATAAGCCACCTATTTAGTTGTAAAGTGCAAGCTAACCAACGTTTATTTATTTTTTAATATAGAGTACTTGCATTTAACAGTGATGGATGTATTTTGAATCAGGTGAAGTTAGCTTAATTATTTGAGCGGTATTAATTCTTGTCAAATCACGTTTTGAAATTTAGAGTACTACTTATTTTTCTCCATTTTGCGGTATGAAAAAACCAAGGAAAAAGTGATACATAATTCATTATTTTTTTCAAGAAAAAAAAAAAACAACCCAGTATATTCCCACTAGTGGGGTCTGGGAAGGGTAGTGTGTACGCAGACCTTACTCCTACCCTTGGGTAGAGAGGCTGTTTCCGATAGACCATCAACTCCCTCCCTCCAAGAACTCCCCACCTTGCTCTTGGGATGACTCGAACTCACAACCTCTTGGTTGGAAGTGGAGGGTGCTCACCACTAGAGGTTGTGAGTTCGAGTCACCCCAAGAGCAAGG
>AWOL01S0004043.1:0-21341 GCA_000715115.1 Nicotiana otophora | reverse complement strand
ATATATATATATATATATATATATATATGGAATTATACAATGATAAACAAATTCTACATAGGAGAATAAGGACGACAAATATTTTTTTTTCTTGAAGAAAAATAGTAAATTATGTGTAACTTTTTCTTTTTCTTTTTCTTTTTTTCTTTTTTTTTTCAAGAAAAAAAAATGACACATAATTTATTATTTTTCTTCAAGAAAAAAAATATATTTGCCGTCCTTATTCTCCTATGTAGAATTTGTTTATCATTGCATATATGAAGAAAATCTTGAATTGAGGTCCGAGGCGGATCCAGGATTTTGATAGGATGAGTGCATTAAGAAGAGGTGGATTCAGAATATAAATTTCACGGGTTCAACCTTTAGTTCTTACGATTGTGTACCCATTGCACTTTTGGAATTATAAGTTCAAATTTTTCTTTTTTTAAATAGTGATTTTCTTACATCTATTTGAAAATATTGAGATCAGTTGAAACCATTGACTATAGCTACATCATACACTGCTACTAGTTTTAATATACACATTTTGTTTAATCATATAAGATTTTACATCGACAAAAGAAGAATAGTAATTTCAATGTGTGAAAATTTTTAAAGAATTAACCAAACAAAAAAAGAAATAAAAAGAAAAAGTACTTAATTAATATGCAAAATATAACACCAGACACGCCCACCTCCCATGGGCGTCTACTTCTAGAAAGAAAAAAAAAAACAAGATTGACATAAGATTTGTACTCACAACCTCACCTAGAGAGGTACACCCAATAACCATCACATCATATAATACTTTGAGCATGGGTACACACACATATTTAAATATTTTTTGAAAAAATATAATATTACTATACATAATTTAGGGCGGGGAGCATGGGTTCACGTGCCCATAGAACCCCCTAGATACGCCCCTGTTGAGTTCTATTGAAAACATCCTATTTGAGTACATATTTTTCTTTCCTTACCCCACTTGTGAGATATTGGATTCGTTGTCGTTGTTGTTATTGCATAGGTGAAGAAAATGATCTTTACACAAAAAGGCGAGGGCTTCCAAAGGTTGGTGATCTTTGAGAAACTTCTATCGTACCTAAAGACGTGACCCTCTTTTTTTTTATTAATTTCCCTCAGTACTCTTCTAGTTTAGTCCAATGCAATTCGTATGTAGTATTACAACAACTTATTTGTGGTAACAGAGAATAACATATTCTTAACAGAACGACGTGCATCAAAGAAGATTTCTTAATCGAGAGATAATATTTGTGACAGTATATTTAATCAAAAAAAATTCTTCGGTATATTAACTTTTTTCATGTCTGCGTTTTACTGAATTTACTGCTTAGTTGGGTACTAGTATATGTACCTGTAACTAGTTGATTTCTAAAATAACTTGCAAAAAGATTAGCTTTATAAAAAGCCTAAGTTTTTTACATGCCCACTTATGCCATTTTTGGACAACTGCCTTGTATTTGGTGAAATGTAAAATGTTTTCAACGAAAGCTATTCATTGGTAGAAGGCTAAAAGCATTGACCTTACACAAGATTTTTCTAAATCTTTTTGGTGTTTTTGTATTTAAGGTAAGTAACTAACTAGTAGTAGTATGCAAAGAATAAGACAGATATCCTGTCTTGGTGATAATTTCGAGTACTAAAGATTGACAATTTTATTTTCATGTTTGCTGAAATAAGAGACATATAACCAAAGATAAAATAATTGCAGAGTTTTCCCCATTCGGTGTTGTAAACTTTTTCCTCCGGAAAACATTTTCATCAATTTAAAGCAACTATAACTGAAAATATTTCATCAGCCTAAGAAAAAGTTAACATCATACAGAAAACACCCTAAATCATCAGTTATGTTTTCACCTTAAACCAAATATGAACCAAATTAATGCACAATTAACAATATCAAAATTAACAAGAAATTATGAAACACAAGCAATTAATTTTTAAGTATTACACAACAGCTGTTGGTGTTTAAATTCAGTTAAAATATTTAAGCTCAGTTATTTATTTACAAGTGCAGACATATTAAAGCAAAACAATTGTCTCATTTAGATCAACGTGATACGTAAAGAGGGTCAACATAGAGATAAACAGAGACGCTCAAGCAGCTTCAGCAAAACCAACTCTCGAATTGCCATAGTCAAACACTGTGTGGTAGCGACCCATGAAAACATCTCCCAAGATCCTGCACCACATGACATCCAATGAGTTAATTTTTCAACTACATCCACTAGATCACTAGGAAGGGGAGCCTTGGCGTAACTGATAAAGTTGCTGCCATGTGACCAGGAGGTCACGGGTTCGAGCCGTAGAAACAGCCTCTTGCAGAAATATAGGGTAAGGTTGCGTACAATAAACCCTAGTGATCCGTCCCTTCCCCGAACCCCGCGTATAGCGGGAGCTTAGTGCACCGGGCTGCCCTTGCCACTAGACCACTAGATTCTATCAGATGTATCGAAGTCAAATGAACCAGTATCCATAAATAGTACTAGTACTGAAAATAGATATAACTACTTTAAGCATAATTATATATATACACAAAATAATATTCTATGTCACCAGGGTTCTTGAATATAGAAGAACATCATACAAATAATAGTCAACTTTCTAGGGCATGCATACCGAACAATACAAAGTGTAAAGTGTGGATGGGTTGCCTTCGGGAGGTTGCCTCATCCCGAGGCGAATCGCAGGAGAGCCCCTATATTACCTTCTAAAACATTGTTATCCAAAACTCTCATCCAGTTTCAATTCTGAATATTATGTAGAAACTCAGCACTAAGATAGTTTGGAAAGACCTTTTGCAGAGCAGCAATTTGAAAGAATAATACTTGCATTTTAACGCTAGACTAAGAAGTACCAATAGATGCTTGAAGAAAATGATTTACATTGAGGTACTTAAAAAGAAATAATTCCTCCATTCGGTACGGAATTTAAGAAAAAAAGAAAGGCAGATCTTTTAAACTTGTGGTCTAAACAAGCCCCTTTTTTGTGGCTATAAATCATCTCATTAAGGGTAAAATAAGATGATTAAAAATTGTTCCAAAATATAGAAAGGTATCATTCTTTACAGGATAGACAAAAAATAAAGTGCATCACATAAATTGCGACGGAGGAAGTACAACTAATTTTCTTTGAGGTGATTCATAGAAAGCTGCTTATTGTGGAATCAATCAACCATTCTAGTTAGTGAGAGCGCAGGGCAAAAGGAAGAGAGGCTTACCAAAGGGGTCCACGAGGAGGAGGCACGTCTAAAACTGTAAATCCACTGATGCACTGTGCAACAGGTCCCTCACCAACTTGAAGGACATACTGTTCAGTAACAAATACACAAAAAAAAAAAAATGTTACCCATCTGCATATTTGCGCTTTGTCAATGTGATTTCTTATGCTAAATATTTGTCAAAGAGTGTTCTATTTTGAGACCTATATACAAAACTGAAACAGTAAAAAGCCTTCATCCTAGCGTTAAATCAAACTCGGAAAAGCATCAGTTGGTTCAATGATAGACAAAACAAGGAAATCTAAAGATTGCTCATTCTTCTTGAAACAATTGGCTGAGTTGACTATCTATGAGACACTTGTTGATAACGAAGTTGCTGTGAAGCAACTATCTAAAATGAAAAAAACCGTATCAGTAAATCGAATGAATAACTACCTGCTGTGGCGTCAGGTCAAATGTTTTATTACCAACGGTAAAGGAAACATTAGGCATGGAAGCAAGGCTGCTGCAGTCAACTGCAGATTCTCCCATTGGACTGGGCAATCGGTCACACAGCTGCAGTTGGAATTACTAAAGCCTTGAGATCCCAATTAACCAACAATCACTTTGCATAATGCATAAAATCTAACTCACCTGATTAACATAGTCGTAGATGCTATCTGCAGTTTCATTTCGTCTCATTTGGTTTTGCATCCATATCACAGCCATCTCACAAACCCTGCACATCTCATCACCCAAGCCATTCGAAGCCCCATTGTGTTTGTCCACCACACTCTCAATGATCATGCTGGCACATAGAATTAAACATTAACAATTAGTCCAGTAATACACCAATGAAGTCGAGGAAAAATGTGTTGAAACAGGCAGCAAGCTGAACCTGCAGCAACTTAAGTAACAAGAAATTGTTAACTTCTTCTCTAACAGTAATCACTAGAGAAAGATGGCGATACATTGATGAGAGAATGCGTATACTTGACCACTTCTGATTACAATCATTTCAAATGCAAAATGTTGAACTGCAGATGTGTTTAACCTCACCTAACATCCCGACTACCATCAGAAGAGCATAGACCGATTTGTGAGCAGATCTTTTGAGGCGCTGCCTGTAAAGCATAGGCAGGAAAAACAGCACTCAGATCCTAATACCAAAATGCAGTAAGGTGCTTAAAAAATTAATAACTTGACAGTTCGGTGCCTGGTGAAGAGATTCGGATGCAGTACATACATACATACATATATATGTATATATATATATATATGTGTATATATATATATATATATACATATATATATTAAGAGGGTTCCTCCTGAATTGTCATTAGCCAGAAGGTGCAAGTAGAGCACGCATTGAGGATGAAATGAGAGAACGCCGCTTGAGATGGTTAGGTCATGCCTTGTGTTGCCCAATAGAGGCACTGGTGCTTAGGTGTGGAACTATGCCGAGCGAAGGTTTTGAAAAGGGACGAGATAAGACCTAAAATCAAATGGAAAGAAGTCGTCTCGAAAGACCTATAAATCCTTGGAATCAATGCAGACTTAGCTAAAGATAGGGTACAACGGAAGAATAAGATCCATACATGTGATATCTCCTAGTTTGGAATAGTTTGACTTTTGGAGAACTTTTTTTGATGACTGCTTTTAGAGAACTTCCAATTTCATTATTATTATTACTATAACTTAATTTTCACTTTTTTTATTTGGTATAATGATGATATGAGTTAGGCTTAAATGAATAAGTGAGGAATCATATCGCCGACCCCAACTTGTTTCGAACAATATTTCTTAAAGAACCATATGTGGATACACAATAAGTCGACACCGCTTGAAAATAGTGCAACGTAAACATTAATTGGCATGGTGATGTTACAAGCCTTGCATCCCCAGAGACCCAAACCCGTGTAAGGGCCGAAACTGTGACAATAGGCTGACACTACCTGTGCGAAACCTGCTGATACACTGCTCGGCCCGTATGCAATTATATTTCTATAGAAAAATTTATAGAAAGAAATTAGCAGATGTCATACCTTTGATTCTAGTAGATCCAATATGGTTTTTCCATATTCAGTAACTAATGACTTGCACTCCTGGCTGACGACTCCTGAAGCTCCAATCGCATGATTAATTTGAGTAATAATGGTCTGAAAAAATATGAATGACGAACATTTGTTTATTTTAAAGCATGCCGAAAGAGAATTTATTACAGACATAAGCAAGAAATCAGTATGCATCAAGAACTCAATGCTTTAAACTGAACAGCAATACAGCCATGGAGCAGCAGATAAGTTAATAAGTCAGATGGTCCCGAAACTCCTATTGCCATGGTTATGAATAATGAGTCCTACATAAATGCCCAAAAACTTAATGTACTTGATCAGGTCACTAAGCCCATACGTTTTGAATACCTTCATCCAGTAAAGAAGTGTGTATGGGTAGACGAAATAACGTAGAATTCAATCATCTTATTGTTCTTCGCAAACAGAGAAAAAAAAAAAGAGGACGTGTCCAGATGTGAGAATACACCTCCTGGAAGTTTTTAAAGCACTATGGAACACAGCAGTCAATGTCATTCGAGAATTCTAGGACTACATTAGATGTAAAGACCATGCCTTTATTTGTAATGTTCAACTCGGTTACTGGTTTGACCAACGTTAGCAGGTCTAAAAGAAACTTGAGGAAATCGTACTAGCCATTGACACTCCAAATAGATGCAATCAGAAAATGAAGAAAATATTAAGACAGATTTTACACACAGCCAAATTTGATAATTCAGGTTTAGGCATGGAAGCAATGCTGCTGCAGTTTGCTCATCAAAAAAATGTTGCAGTTCTTTTAGATGTGCATGTTATCTGCTCAACATTTAATGTTAATACAAATATAATTTGTAAATGTGGTTCTGATTCCTATTGATCATATTTTCACCAAGTAAGATACATACTGTTGGTCCTGCCAATAAGGATGTTCCAGAATCTGCAATTGCTGAACAACCACCAGAACAAAACCCTGGAGAAAACAGAATATTAACTTCACAGACTACAAGAAGGAATTTGATCTGAAAATTCAGAATCATTAATATTCACAGCCAACAACATGACCAATAAATCAAGAAATACCAGTTGTTTCACCGCCGACAAGCACGTCACCCATATCAAACTGAGAATAGGGCATACTTTAATCAGTCCAAACAAAAGCATACAGCATAGGTGCAGATAAATTTTGAGAAGACAAATTAGAAAATCCACCTGCCAGTAGCCTTTGTGAGTTACAGGAACATATGTATGTTTACCCTTGAAATGGTTGGGATCAACTCCACCGAAAACAAGTTCACCCCCTTCTTCCTCTTGAGCATTCCGATTGAACCAGAATGAGAATACAGGTTTCTTAACAAGACCTCGATTTACCATATTGTACCTAGAGAGTATATCATATATGTTTCAGGACTTGGTGAATCAAGCAAGACTAGAGTTTAGAAGGAGATAACAGATCAAAAGAAGTAAATGGGAACCAACCATGAAATTGAGGACATAAAAAAGAAAATCTAGCAAACTTAAAATTGAAATCTATGAAAATCACCTTGAAACTAAAAAATTATACTAATAAATATTTTTCGAAATGAAAAAAAAAAATTATCGTAAATATATGAATAGCATACCAGACGGGGACGGATTTCCCCACGGATATCTCTTGAAATCCAAGACCAAGAATACCATCAAACTTGGCTGCCAAAAAGGTGATGCCTGGTTCTCGAGTTGCCTCGATAAAGTCCTACTCCAAAAGGAAGGTTAAGAAAGAACTCACGGAGTTGATGCAAAACACTTCAGTTCAATATTTACCTGATCTTTGACAATAAGATCACCAACTTTCACATTGTCGTTGCTAAAGTATCCAGAAATAGATCCAGTTCCATAGCGAATTGCAGCAGATGTGCCTGTATCAAGAATAAATTGATTGATATTATGAAAAAACTACTTTCATGTTTTCACAAGAATAAGTAGCCAACAAGAAAAGAGCTCCGTCTTCGCTTCTAATACACTATCAAGTATCAACAATTGCGAAGCTTAGTCTTGAATACTTATAGTCTCTCCCCGAGAGATGATTATCAACTGTCCACCTTTTTATAATTAATCCTATTAGGACATGTCACAGTGCAAGCATTTGATTTTCTCGCAGTGTTTAATGGTTTTCCATCATTTTATCAGATATTAACATATACGAAGATAGGATGTTCACCATTGGAGATGTGAAGGCACCAACTCACCAACTTTTTTATGGTACATGTTGTCTCGCAAGCTCCTTTTTTTAAATATAGGAGGAAACTCAAACTAACTGCATTAGTGTCTGAGCAATGCTAAAAGAAAAGCATTTGAGAGAAATCCTCTCCTAGAACTTCAGCATGCTATGTCATGCAGTTAATTGTGAGTAAAATATAGGCACAACAATTTTATGCACATACAATATACATGCACATCCACAGCATTCAAATTTGACTTCTTTGTTTTTGGCATTAAAATTCGTTTGATATTCCCAAGAGCCTAACAGAATTGTTGATCAGGTCAATTTACAAACTTAAAGATGACTTTTTATTATCAGTACGACCTTCATTAAATGAAAAGAAATTACAGCACACGCTCAATCAACAAATAAACAAAAAGCGTATATTGGACTCGTGGCAGTAAGGATAATGTGAAACAGACCAGAAAAGTGACAAACTAGCATCTATATTACCATTCTTTTTGTAGGTGCTGGAATGACTGGACTTGTACTTGGGGTGCAAATAACAAGCAAGCTGCATCAGATTAAATTAACATAAGTCTTCTCGTCAAGATATGGAAACAAACATTTGCATCAGCGATAACAACAGTATATGGCTACTCACTGAAAAGTAACATCTTGCAGAGGGCACCCAAAGATTAGAACTTCCGGTATCAAAGATCACAGTGAACTTTTGAGGTGGTGACCCAATGCAAATTTCACCAAAATACTGAGCATCCAAGTAGTTCTTTAGTGCAATAATATCAGTGTCTGAGTCTCCTATATTTCCGCCAAGATGATAAGTTCTTGCAGAATTTGCTCCATTAGAATCAATACCCCCAAAAGCCTGGTTGATCTGATCCAACTTCCTCTTTTTAATTCCAACTCTGATCAGTCCATCATTTGATACCGAAAACACCATAGGGGATAAAAGAAGCAACAAGCATAGTGCACTTAAACAGGCTCCATATCTAGTACCCATGCTTAGCACTGCATGACACATGATAACGAGTCAATTACTCTTCAACTGTCACACATTCTCCTTTGTCATTTACGAGTCTAAAACTAAGTAAGGATAACAGAACATTAATGTCAAAAAATGCTCTCTTTTAAATGACTTTCCAGAACAAGCTCAACTTAAAGTATGTTACTCCATATAGAGCTGAAAACAAAAAACAAATATTAGTGGCACACGACAATACGTCAAAATCTGGCAGACTATAGAAACAAAGAAATAGACAGTTTCATTTCCGACCACAATCTTTTCTAGATAGCTGAGGTTATCCAAAAAATAGATAATATATATGCTGACAACCCACTCGAAGAACCCTACCAAGGAGGGGGCATGAGGGACAGAGATATCAAAATTTTATTAGATAAAACTGAAGCTCTAAGTGAGCATAATTTGACATCAACTTAGTAGGTTAAAGAAGAAAATAGCCAACAACATAAAAAGTTTATCTGCAATGTCACAAATATTTACAAAAACAATTAATCTTCTAGTGTTCAAACACAGTTAAGTGGTAACAGAACGAATAGCATCTCATTTCAATTTTGCTTCTTAAAATCATCCTACCCACATTAATATATTAGACACGATGCACAAGTACAAGGCTTTTTACAGAAGCATAAATTCAGCAGCAAAAATTTCAAGATTTCCCCCAAAAATTGAATCTTTATACTATTATCTCAGCTGGGTCAACAAAAAAATAAATAAATTTGAGTCCGATCACCTCTATTTGATCAAAAAAGTGGTCAAAAGAGAAACTAGATCATAATCATAACTTTGTTAAGGAAAAGATACTATGTAAAACAGATTAATTAAGATGATTAGTGAAGCTTACCAGAGGATCGATACAGGAGAAACAGGAAGAAGGTTAGGTTTTTAGGAGAAACCTAAAATGAGTGAGAGCAGGAAAGGAAAGTCAACTTATAGAACTTTGCTTAGCCATTTGGGTTTCTCACTTTGGCCGAGGTGCGATATTTTATTAAATTAATCCAAATATCTACCCGTCATAAATTGACAAATTAATGGAATCTTACCTATACGCTATATCCAAATTAAAAATCGCTATTATTTGGAAGTAGGCGCAACAAAAGGAAAAGAAAATCTATAAAAAAGGAGCCGGGGGGGGGGGGGGGGTTAGAGGTTTTTGCTTTCTTTTTAGACTGAAAATAAAATCACAGGAAAGGAGGAATGACTAGAATATGAATTCGTCAAAATACTGTTATTTTTTTGCTTTTTCTTCAAAAATGCTATTACAGGAGAAAAGTGTGAATTAAGCATGCACATAGTGTGTTAAAGACTTTCATCACTACCGCTAACTAATGTATTTGAAAAAAGTATATTTAGGAAAAATATTAACCTACCATCTATTGTATTATACTTTATGCTCTTTTAGATGTAAAAAATTATACAAACGCACTTGAAATTTAGCGCTCAAGTATATACTATTGTGCCATTCATTCCTTTGTCAACTCATTCCCTAGTTATTACTTGGAAAAATGGATAGCAGTATAGCTGCTCGCTAAAATAATAATTTGTAAATATATATATATATATGATTGTATAAATACATATAATACATATACTTTTTTTATATGGCTAGTGGCTGTTATTATTTTAGGCCAACCAGCCAAATGTGTTAAAAGCTTTATCGGGATAGGATAAATTATTGTCTAAAAAAGGCCAACAACATAGGTTGATTATAACATTGTATTTAACAAGATATAGTCTACGTTTTATTCATGTTTACCCTTAAAATCAGATAACAATTAAATTTGTAAGTGATTTTAAGAATATGCAGATTTATTTGACACAAAGCAGTAAATAAAGACAAATTAAATAAGTAAGGATGAAGTAAACTCAAACCACACGACGAAGACAATTTAAGCCTTAGTGAGGTATTTGCCCTCGATCTGGGCTCGTAACAACAAGCACTAACGAACGAAAGCAAAAGAACTAATAACAGAAAAAAAGAAAAAAAAAACGGTATATAGCCTTGGAATGTGTGTTACAACATGTTTTATGAATTATCAGATCCCATTTATATAGTAGATGAGTCATACTTTAGGTACAATTCTATAAAAGGTAAAAAGTCTTTTGATTTACTGATTACCGGTTCTTTATCGGTACTTGCCGAGATTCCCGCCGTAATATCCGGCCGGTCACGGATTTTTCGGTCTTCCGTTGGTTATGCTGACAATGTTTCTTCAAAGTTGTTTGAGGCTAGGACCGATTCCGGGATCATGGCCTCGATATTCTCGAAGATAGGCGCCCTATCTCAGGGTTCTAGCTCGATGGAACTTGGGGTCAATCTTCAGTTATTTATTGCATTGTCTCGAGCCTGGCTTACCATGACAAAGGCTAGGATGCACCACGAGCTCGATTTCGACCGTATACAGATAGTCCCCTCGTTTTTCGGAGAGCAGACGACGAGAAACAACATGAACTTCCGATTCTTACTTCAATACATCGCGACAGAAACGACAAAACAACTGAAACGTCTCGTCAGTCAAGTCTTAATGGTATTAAATGCATGTCAGTCGCCGATCGGCCATTCCTGGATGCGAACCGTCGTTGAAATACTATAAATACCTCTTCATTTGTTCATTTTAACTTTACATCCAAACTTTCTGCCCTCGTATCCTTAAGATTTCAATACTTTCTTGCGCTTTCACTCCGGTTATCTAAGATCCTTTGCAAGAATTCTTGTTTATCTTCATCTTAAGCCAACAAGTATAATCCTTCAACTTCCTTTCTTTCTCCATTCTTCCTCCATTTTAAAGAAATGGCAAAGACTTCCAAAACCGCTCTCCAGAAAGAAACCCCTTCTACTTCGCAGCCGGCTATTAAGGCCGAGGAGACTATTTCGCGTACTGCCGTTGATGAACCAATACCGGAACCCCCTTTGAAAATGTTCATCCCTGGAGGATGCTCGGTCAACGCTGATTTCAAGGTTGAAAAACCTTCCTCCGTACAAGGACGGTGTGAGGAGGTCTTGAGATGCATCTGCTCGATCACTGAAGAAGTCCTCCCTTAGGTCCGAAAAGACTGCAACTAGGCCGATAAGGGCATAGTGATCTCTGACCCTTATGAAGCCATTACCACCCATGTCTAGGGATACCAAAGTGTTTACATTTATCCCTTTACATCGGGCCCCGATGGACCCGGTCATCATAGATTTCTGTAAGAGGTATGAAGTATGCCTCGGTCAGATTCATCCTTCACTTTAAAGGATCGTGATCCTCCTTTGGTTCTTCATGAGCAGAATCGATGGGTGCTCGTTCACCGTTGACCATCTTCTACGCTTGTACAGTCCCCGAATCTTTCGGGGAAACTGATAAAGCTCGTACGTCGGTCCAGCAAAGCCCCGCTCTCGAGTATTGATGAAGATCGGGATCGGGGATGGCAAGGCCGCTTTATCCGAATAAGGACTTCGGACCTGATCCTAGCTGAGCGCATGCCATTCCCCGGGAAGTGGAATACATCACGTAACTACAATTTTATTTTCAAAAGTCGATTTTATACTTATTTCCTTCTTTCTTATCAGTGTTTTGTGGCGGTGCAGCCATCGCTCGGGGCCCGAATGTTGTCCCTCGACTCAAGAAGTGGGTTGAGGGTATCGTATCACAGATGCCCTACTCCGAGCGCTCATGGCGCAAGCTCTCGAAGGGCTATTAGGAGGCCCGTTCCCATGGTGAGACTCTTTTCCTAAGTAAGCAATATTTGGATTCATTTTTTATCATTAAGTCCTCATTCCTTTTACTTCTTTTTGCAGGATTATCCAAGGATGCCGAACTGAGGCCTCCATCCAGTAGTGAGGACTTACCTACCAAGTCCCCTGCTCCGAGACAGGCCGGAGAGAAGAAAAGAAAGAGGGATCCGATTTCCCCGAGCTCGGAGAAAAGGAAAACAAGAAGGCTGGTGCGCAAGCCAAAAGACAGCATCGGTGCTCGAGCACCACCTTCGGATTCGCTCTACCGGTTGAGAGATGAGTCTGAAGAAGAATGAGAAGAATACAAAGAAGCATTTGTCGTGATGGCCCGCGTTTCGTCACAGCTCGAAGGGCAAGGGGCCTCAGAACCAGAGAATCTCGAGACCGACTTGCCTCAAGCTAAGGAGGTCGATGAGGAGGCTGGGGCCGAGGCTTCCCGGGATGTGGGCAGTGCCCAGTAGGAAGCACTATGTGTGATAGACATCACCGAATCACCCTCGTTTACTGAGTCCATGTATAACGAGGCCCAAACGGTAAAAGAGCACCCCAACGAAGGGGCACGTGGAGCGGACGACCCCTTCCGCGGATTATTTGATGGCGTGGACTCCACCGCCATGGAGGACGTCACCAGATTGGGTGAATTAGAGGTACCGAAGAAGGGTTCATCTTCGGGGGCAAGCTAGTTTTCCTCAAGACCGAAACTGATCAACCGGTTCCTAGCTCCGAGTGTGGATCCTGACCGGAAGCGATCCATAATCATCTCTGTTCCATAAGATGCCCGGGTCCTCTTCGCCCCCGTATGGGTGGCCAGTTACCTTCGATGCCTGGTGACCGAGGAAGACCAAGCCAAGATAAACGAGGTAGACGCACCCTGCCTGTTCAACGAAGCACAATAGGCGTTGAATCTAGTAACTTTAGATATCTCTCGATGACTTCAATTTCTCTTTTTGTACTTAGACTAATCCATAGATAATCCTAACATTTTTCTTTGTATTTGTAGGCCTCGATGCTTCATCATGAAACTTTCCTTCGGTATCGAGACGAGCTGAACCAGCTAGAAGTTGAAGTCTGAGGGCTCACTGAGAAGAGAGACATCTACAAACTCCTCAGGGAGCAACGTGAAGGAGAGGCTAAGATCCTTCGAGCTGAGTTGGAGGTGGCTCGGAAGGAATAGGTCGACCTGGTTGAACAGGTAAAAATACTTGAAGTTAGTGACGATGAGCTAGACATGGTGACTAACGATCGGAACCCGCAGGTCCAACAAAAGATCGATCGGATCGACCAACTCCGAGCCGAGATGGATGCAGTCAAAGTCGATGCCAAAGAATGGAGATGCAAGATGGACCGCCTGGCCTCGAAAAAGGAGACTTCCCGGGTGCAGTTGACCTCGACAGAGGTCCAGCTTCGGGTGACAAAGGAAAAGGCCGTGGTGCAAGCTCAAAAAATTGAGGAGCTTCAGTCTCAGCTAAGCTCGGCCGTCTCCGATCGAGAAACCCTTGCCAAGGAGCTCAAAATGGCCAAGTCGGTGGTTGAAGTGACCAAAACTGATGCCGACGAGATGGTAGCCCAGTATAATGCCGACGTCGAGGCAACCCAGAACCGCTTAAGGGACATGGTCAAATATACAGAGTGGCAGTCCCGAAGGGAGGCCCTCGAGGAGGCTCACGCTCAGGGGTTTGATGTGTTAGCCGAGATCGAGACCGCTAAGGGGTTTAAGGCCGAGGCCAAGAAGTTATCATACCCCGAGGATGAAGAAGACTCCGAAGGATCATGCGGATCCAAAGATGAAGGAGACTCTGATGGTCCTGATGTCGAGGCGGGCTCCGGTGGAGGCCAAGCCGTTTAAGTACTTGTGTACTTTCCTTTGTTTTTGTAATCTTTTTTTTTTGTCGAGGCCGTTTGGCCTTTGTAAATTTTTCTTTGTTTTTGCACCTTTGTGCTTTTTGTTGAGGCCGTTTGGCCTTTGTAAATTTTTCTTTGTTTTTGCACCTTTGTGCTTTTTGTTGAGGCCGTTTGGCCTTTGTAAATTTTTCTTTGTTTTTGCACCTTTGTGCTTTTTGTTGAGGCCGTTTGGCCTTTGTAAATTTTTCTTTGTTTTTGCACCTTTGTGCTTTTTGTTGAGGCCGTTTGGCCTTTGTAAATTTTTCTTTGTTTTTGCACCTTTGTGCTTTTTGTTGAGGCCGTTTGGCCTTTGTAAATTTTTCTTTGTTTTTGCACCTTTGTGCTTTTTGTTGAGGCCGTTTGGCCTTTGTAAATTTTTCTTTGTTTTTGCACCTTTGTGCTTTTTGTTGAGGCCGTTTGGCCTTTGTAAATTTTTCTTTGTTTTTGCACCTTTGTGCTTTTTGTTGAGGCCGTTTGGCCTTTGTAAATTTTTCTTTGTTTTTGCACCTTTGTGCTTTTTGTTGAGGCCGTTTGGCCTTTGTAAATATATATATATAAGGCTCTTTTTCCCTCAGTTTCTAAGCTTGCTTCTTTTCACTTTTTTATTTATGATTGTGAAGATATCGAAATGCCTTAGCATGTAATATTTAGGTCTTTCCCGGAGGTTCGAACAAGCCTTTCTTTCGATATTATTTTGTTTACGATTTATGGGGGCTTGGTATGACCGGAAGCTTTCCCCAAAACACTTAGAACTTTTTAGATGATAATTTTGTCAAGGGTAGCCCTTTGAACCGGTTTAGAAATTTTGAAGGCCTTGTTTTTTGTTACGGGTCTCGGACGCCTCCGATCCGTTTTAGTACGGCCGTAGCCTTTTTAGTTTGGGTGTTTCCCAGTGGGCTTGTTATCTCGAGTTATCCGGGCTTGCCCAAGATAGTAGTCCCCGAATGGGGATGGCCGTAGCCTTTAAGGTTTGGGGACTGCCTAATAGGTCTTGTGCCCCGGGGCTTTGATAGCCCAGGCCGTTCGAGTTTATCTTTGGACGATAGTCCCCGAGTGAGAGCGATCCTTTGAATCCGGATAAAGGCGGCCCTTAGGCTCGATATCTTTAGGGGATCGAATATAGGAAATTCCTTAAGAGAAAAGAAAGAAAAGAAAAATTTTAAGGAATAAGATATTTATCCGCAAGGTAGAAACTTCTGTTTATTTCTGTGCGTAATATATATGGTTACATATGTGTACAATCTTTGTATCAGGGCTCGAGCAGTCTATGTGGGCATGGCTCATTTGACCGTTTGGCCCTTATACTAAATCCTATCAATCGAGCTAAGACCATTCGATCACAAAGTTTCTTTCCTTGCTAAAGTCATTATCCGAGGGTGATGCCCCTCCAGTGTTCGAGGCTGATCATAGAGGATCCTCGAATATTGTTTCGTGATCTTCTACACCGGTTCGTAGCTAGTCTTCAATTCTAAGTTAGCACGATTTACTGTTGCCTCATTAAAAACCTTGTCGAAAAACCCATTTGGACAAAACCGGTTCAAGGGAAAAAGAGTGCAACACATGCTTTCTGGCCTAAAAATTGTGTCGTTCTTACGGTCGCCTGCAAGTGTTAGTTCAAAATGCAAATAAGTAAAAGGAATGAATGGGGTCGTACCTTAGCAGTAATATCGCTTCAAGTGAGTTATGTTCTAGTTGTTCGGTAGTTGTTCACCGTTCATCGTTCCGAGTTTGTATGATCCCTTTCCGTTGATCTCGATAATCTGATAAGGACCTTCCCAGTTCAGCCCCAACTTCCCTTCGTTCGGGTTCCGGGTGCTTAGAGTGACCTTCCTTAACACTAAGTCCCCGATATTAAAATATCGAAGGTTGGCTCTTCGATTGTAATACCTCTCGATCCGCTGTTTTTGGGCGGCTAACCGAACAAGGGCATCTTAGAGCCTTTCATCTATCAGATCCAGACTTGTATTCATGGTTTCGTCGGTTGATTCTTTTATTGCATATCGGAACCTGAGACTCTGTTCTCTAACTTCGACCGGTATTAGAGCTTCGGCACCATAAACCAGCGAGAACGGGGTGGCCCCGGTACTGGACTTCGAGGTCATACGGTATGCCCATAGGACTTCGGGTAGGATTTCCTTCCATTTTCCTTTGGCGTCGGTCAACCTCTTTTTGAGGTTTTGGAGTATGGTTTTGTTGGTGGACTGTGCTTGTCCGTTCCTACTAGGGTGGTAGGGTGTTGATATGATCCTTTTGATCTTATGGCCTTTGAGAAACTTGCTTACTTTGCTGCTGATGAACTGTTTCCCATTGTCGCATATGATCTCGGCCGGCATTCCGAATCGACATATGATGTGGTCCCAAATGCAATCGATGACTTCTTTCTCCCTAACCTTCTCATATGCCTGAGCTTGCACCCACTTAGAAAAATAGTCAGTCATAAATAATATAAATTGAGCCTTATCAGGTGCCCATGAAAGTGGACCAACGATGTCCATCCCCCATTTCATGAAAGGTCAGGGTGACAAAACTGAATACACCAACTCCCCGGCTCGATGAATCATCGGAGCATGCCTTTGACATTCATCACATTTTCGTACGAATTCCTTAGCATCCTTTTCCATGTCGATCCAGTAGTAGTCGACTCTAATTATTTTTCGAACCAATGATTCGACGCCTGAATGATTTCCACCGGTGCCTTCGTGAATTTCCCTCAGAATGTACTCGGTATCTCCCGGTCCTAGACATATCGCGAACGGGCAATGTTCTTTTGAATAGGGTTCCATCTTCGGACAAACTAAACTGGGATGCCTTCGTACGTAGGGCCCTCGATTCCTTTGGATCCGAGGGTAGTTTTCTAGTCTTAACATATTCTATATATTTGTTTCTCTAGTCCCAAGTTAGGCTCGTCGAGTTTATCTCGGCGTGTCCTTCTTCCACCACCGATATCATGAGTTGTATGACTGCCCCCGAGTTGAACTCGCCATCTTCGACCGACGACCCCAAGTTAGCAAAGGCATCGGCCTTACTATTTTGATCCCGAGGTACGTGTTGCAGAGTCCATTCCTTGAACCGGTGTAATGTTACCTGCAACTTATCCAGGTACATTTGCATTCGTTCCTCTTTGACCCCGAACGTTCCATTAACTTAGTTTACCATAAGGAGGGAGTCGCACTTAACTTCGATCACCTCCGCCCCCAAGCTTTTGGCTAGTTCGAGACCTGCAATCATCGCCTCATATTCGGCCTCGTTGTTAGTAAATTTTACACTCCTAATAAATTGTCTAACAACATTGCCTGTTGGTGGCTTCAATACGATACCAAGTCCGGACCCTTTTGCGTTCGAGGCGCCATCCATAAAGAGGGTCCAGATCCCCGAATAAGTCCCCGAGTTCAACAATAACTCTCTTTCGACATCGGGTATTAGGGTCAGCATAAAGTCGGCCACAAAATTTGCCAAAATTTGAGATTTTATGGCGGTCCGAGGTCGATATTCAATATCGTACTTGCTGATCTCCACGGACCATTTGGCCAACCGTCGCGAGAGCTCGGGTTTATGTATTATATTCCTCAATGGGTAAGTAGTTACGACACATATGGGGTGACATTGAAAATACAGTTTCAGCTTCCTAGAGGCACTTAGCAAAGCGAGCGCCAATTTCTCTAGGTGAGGGTATCTAGTTTCGGCCTCGCCTAAAGTCCTGCTAACATAGTAAATTGGAAATTGCGTACATTTATCTTCCCGGACTAGGACTCCACTTACCGCTATCTCCAATACTGCCAGGTACAGGTATAGCTGCTCGTCTGTTTTTGGCATGTGGAGCAGCGATGGGCTCGATAAATATCACTTAAGCTCCTACAAGGCTCGTTGGCACTCCGGTGTCCACGAGAAGTTATTCTTCTTTTTCAATAGCGAGAAAAATCGGTGACTCTTGTCGGAAGACCTCGAGATGAATCGCTCCAGGGCGGTTATGCGTCCGGTTAATCTTTGTACGACCTTCACATTGTCCACAATAGTGATATCCTCGATGGTTTTGATCTTATGAGGTTGATCTCGATTCCCCGGTTGGATACCATCAATCTGAGGAATTTACCGGATCCGACTCCAAATGCACACTTCTCCGGATTCAGCTTCATATTGTATTTCTTCAATATGTTGAAGGTTTCCTTCAAATGTTTCAAATGATCCTCTGCTCGCAAGGTCTTAACAAACATATCGTCAATGCAAACCTCCATTGATTTTCCTATTTGTTCCTCAAACATCCAGTTTACTAGGCATTGGTAAATGGCACCGGTATTTTTTAGTCCTAATAACATCACGTTATAGCAGTAGGTGTCGTACTTAGTGATGAAGGAGGTTTTTTCCTGATCACCCGGGTTCATCCGTATTTGGTTGTACCCGGAATAGGCATCGAGAAAATTAAGGATCTCGTGGCCGGCCGTTGTATCGATCATGCGATAGATGTTGGGCAGAGGGAAGGAGTCCTTGGGACATGCCTTATTCAAGTCTTTATAGTCTACACACATTCTTAATTTATTCCTTTATTTAGGGACTACCACTACGTTTATTTAACCTCCCGAATGGACCCTATTTTAAGGAGTTTAGATACCTCTTCCTTAATGAAAGCATGTTTGACCTCGGACTGGGGTCTTTTCTTCTACTTGACCGGGTGGAACTTCGGGTCCATGCTTAGCTTGTGAGTGATTATTTCCGGTGGGATACCTGTCATATCAAGGTGGGACCAAGTGAAACAATCTTTGTTAGCTATAAGAAATTGAATAAATTTTTTCCTGAGCTCGGGGCTTAATCCCGTGCCCAGATATACCTTTCGATTAGGCACATATTTGATTTGTACGACATGCTCTAGTTCCTTGATCGTTGATTTGGTAGCGTCAGAATCGTCGGGGCAATAAAGGATATGGGAACTCCGTAGTCGTAGTCCTCGTCTACCCCTTGTTTCTCTGGTTCTGTCGAGGCTGGTATCGGTAATTGTTATTTGGCCTCGTCTTTGGCCACCAGATTCGGACCTTTCGATGTCGAGAGCTTTGATGCCGGAATCACCTCATCGACCGCGAACATTTACTTGGTGGCCGGTTGTTCCCCGTAAACTGTTTTGATTTATCTAGGTGTCGGGCATTTAAGCACCTGATGCAGTATTAAGGGTATTGCTCTCATGTTGTGAATCCATGGCCTTTCGAACAAAGCGTTGTATCTCATATCTCATCCGATTACATAAAACTTGGCTCACATGCCATATTGAACTCGTTCAGGACTCGGACCGCATGTATGATCTGATCTTGTAGGCAGGGTTGTTCCACCACCCTCGATCTGATGATGTTGACTAAGCTACCTGGATCAATTAACACACGCTTAACTCAAGATTTATTTATGAGTACCTATATTGCCAGTGCATCATTTTGGGGCTGCACGATCCCCTCAGTGTCTTCGTCGTTGAAAGACAAGGTTCCTTCTGGTACGTAATCCCGAGTCTGTTTTTCCCTTATGATGGACACTTTGGTGCGCTTCAGCATCGGCCCATGTGGAATGCCTACCCCACCGATGATCACATTAATGAGGTGCTAAGGTTTCTCCTGCTCGGTCTGTTTATTAAAATCCCTGTTCCTGAAGTGGTTCTTGGACCGATCACTCAAGAACTCTCGGAGATGTCCGTCGTTGAACAATCGGGCCACCTCATCTCTTAATTATCGACAGTCTTCTATTTTGTGGCCAAGGGTTGCCTTGATATTTGCACATTAGGTTAGGATCCCTTTGGGCTGGATTGGACTGTAGAGCTCGAGGCCATATGGTATCTTTGATGCGTCCGATGGCAGATACGATAGCGGTGGCATCGCCATTGAAGTTGTTACTATGATAATCTTGGTGCTTCTTTAGGCTCGACAGGTATGTCGAAACTGCTTTTGCTCATGAGTCCCCGGTTATTTTGACCTCGGTCATTTCTCCTTTCATTTCTCATAGGGTTCCTCCCAGACCCACTGCTTTTTCGGTCTCCATTGTACGGCTGATACCGATCCCCGTTTGATATCGGTTCACGATCGATGTCTCTCTTGACTCTATCGATGGTTCTGACGGGATACACGGACCCGGAAGGGCCCCCAAGTTAATCATCTTCGACCCTGATTTTTGATTGATACCGGTTATGGACATCGACCCAAGTGACGGTCGGATATTCTACCAAGTTTTGTTTCAACTGATGTGAAGCCAACGAGCTTCGAATGTTGAGTGCTTGGGTGAACGCCTGAACGACCCAATCATCAGCGACCGGAGGCACGAACTCTCTGAGCATCTCATTATCCTTTTGTTTTACTTTGAAAATGCCTGACTTCCTGGTCTCGACCTTGATAGCCCCGGCGTGTGCTTTTACGAAGGAATCTGCAAGCATAGCGAACGAGTCAATGGAATTAGGTGGTAAGTTGTGATACTATATCATATCTCCTTTTGACAGGGTATCCCCGATCTTTTTCAACAAGATAGATTCGATCTCATCATCCTCCAAGTCATTCCCTTTGATGGCACATGTATAGGAGGTCACATGCTCATTTGGGTCGGTCATTCCGTTGTACTTAGGAATCTTGGGAATGCAGAACTTCTTAGGGATCGGCTTCGGAGCCGCGCTCGAAGGAAAATGCTCCTGAGATTTGGTCGACCCTGGAATTGTAGGTTTCCACCTTTTTGTCATTAGCTTCGATTTTCTTCTCTCCTGATTCTACCTGTTTTGTCAGTTCTTCGAGTATCTTTATGATCTCGGGGTTGGTCCCCGATTCATTTTCAGTTGGCCTCTATGCGACCGGTTCATTTCTGGGGGTGATTTCCCGGGATGAATTGGGTTCAATTCTGCTCGGCGTGTGGCTTTGGTTCTGTAACTGTGCTATCACCGTTTGTTGAGCCTACAACATTTTGAAGATCTCCCGTAAATTGATCGCGTCCCCTCCAATGTCTTGTGTATTTCAGACTGCTGATCGGGCTTCACCACAGACGCTATTTTCGGGGTCAGTAGGAAACTTTGTGTCGATGGCCACATGAGAGTTGGCATCAATCGGGCCAGCAACCGGAATTTCGATGGGATCAACATGTGGTACTTCTCTACTGGGCACTATGTTATTATTTTCGCCGTGATGACCGGACTCATCGCCAAAATGTAGAGGTGCTGACTGGGAATTTGACATTTTGAGCTTTAACCTGAAATTAGAGACACTCCAAAGAACAAGTGTAAAGTAGTGTGTGTTATAAAAATTTGTATCAAATAGCCACTATTATCC
>AWOL01S0004042.1:7688-19363 GCA_000715115.1 Nicotiana otophora | reverse complement strand
GGATAATAGTGGCTATTTGATACAAATTTTTATAACACACACTACTTTACACTTGTTCTTAAGAACAAGTGTAAAGTAGTGTGTGTTATAAAAATTTGTATCAAATAGCCACTATTATCCTTAGCCCCACGGTGGCTGTCAAACTGTTTACCCTTAAAATCAGATAACAATTAAATTTGTAAGTGATTTTAAGGATACACGGATTTATTTGACACAAAACAGTAAATAAAGACAAATTAAATAAGTAAGGATGAAGTAAGCTCAAACCACACGAGGAAGACAATTTAAGCCTTAGTGAGGTATTTGCCCTCGATCTGGGCGCGTAACAACAAGCACTGACGAACGAAAGCAAAAGAACTAATAATAGAAAAAATAATGGTATATAGCCTTGGAATGCGTGTTACAACATGCTTTGTGAATTATTAGACCCCCTATATATAATAGAGGAGTCATACTTTAGGTACAATTCTATAAAATGTAAAAAAATCTTTTGATTTACTGATTGCCGGTTGTTTATCGGTACGTACCGAGATTCCCGCGGTAATATTCGACCGGTCACGTATTTTTCGTTCTTCTGTTGGTTATGCTAACAATGTTTCTTCAAAGCCATTTGGGGCTAGGATCGATTCCGGGATCATAGCCTCGATATTCTCGAAGGCAGGCATCCTGTCTCCGGGTTCTAGCCCGGTGGGACTTGGGGTCGATCTTCAGTTCTTTATTGCCATGTCTCGAGCCTGGCTTACCATATCGGAAGTTAGGATGTACCACGAGCTCGATTTCGACTGTATACAATTTAGATTCACAATGTAATATCATTTCATAATTTCTCATGTATAAAAGTGTATTTGCTTATAGGTATATTGTAGACCATATATGTGTAAAAATAATATACATATAACATACATTAAAATATGTGATCAGTGAAAAAAAGAACCCATAAATCTGCGTCTAATTTATTTTAGATTAAGATGCATGACTAATCAAACAAAAGATGAAAATTTCCAAAACTAAAAAGTTGAAATATGTTCTTCTACTACAGTGTTCCGCATCTCAAGCTTGTTTGATTAGAATCAAAGCTTGTTGCATCTTTTTTTTTTTTAATAATTAGTTCTATTTTTACAGTAATTTGGTTTACATCTTTGGTAACTCCGCTTACTTTCTTTGACTATATCCTAAGCATACAAACTTTCTTTTGTTCAAAAGATAGTTATATTATTATATAAATGCATCATTACAAAATGGAGTGCTCATTAGTCATTATTGCACTACGTAATACACAGCATTGTCGCTCAGTCAAAACTTTTCGAATATAAGAAGTTTCCTAATTTTTGTCTGCTTCCAAAATGTTAACAAATACAAAGTGAGAACTGTTAAAAGACTTAAATAATTTACATTAGCAGTACTCTCCATCTTGGTTCCATTTAGGAGTGGGGTGTACATAAAATCCAAAAAACTAAAAAATCGGGTTGGATCGAATTAATTCGGTATTTTGATATCGGTTCTTCGGTACTAATTCTGTATAATTTATTTGATAGTTCGGTACTTCGCTATGGTTATCGGTATTGAACTTTCAATACTTTAGTATACCGAAATACCAAATTATTTAAATAAAAGTTCTTTCACTGTTCAAGCCCATACCTCTCAATTCACGGCCCTCGTCAGTAGCCCAGTAGGACAAAGCCCAACCTAGCGATAGTCACTAGGCTTCAAAAGTTTCGTTAGTCCCTTCCCCATTCTCCCTTTTCCTTAATTCTTCAATATTTTTTTATTTGTTGCCATAAGCCCATAGCTAGGTATAGATTATAGAACAAAATATCTTGTTGTTTTTTGGTATCACTTCTTCAATTTGTTTCTGTTTATTGCCTGAAATAGGCAACTCTACAACTGACAGTGTAGAATTAGAATAATTAATCGCATATTCTTATGTGATTCCTAATGAATTAAAATTCATCACTTTCTCGTTCAAGACTTGGTACAATACCGAAACCGTACCGGAACCATACCGAACCAAACAAGAAAATGCCGAACCGTACCGAATTACTTGGTTACGATATTTGGTATGCACAATTGATAAACCGAATACCGAAATACCGTACCAAAATTTTTAAATACCGTATCGAAGTACCGAACGCCCATCCCTATTTAGGAGTGTCAAATAGGCGAGTCAGGCCGATTTTGGGCAGGTCAAAATAGGTTAAGTTAATAATTGAACGAGTCAAATGATCCGTCCAAAAGTTATTTGGGCTAAAATGGGCTGGATCAAGATGGGCTAAATTTTGGGTCATATCCCAACCCTCCAAACTTGTAACGACCCGGCCGGTCGTTTTGAAAATTCGAGCCCCGATCCCCTAATATCTGCTTTCTCCATATTTGTTTATGCTTTTGGGATTTGCTGGAGTGATTGGTTATAGAATTCGGGGAGTTTTGGGACACTTAGCCCCTAGTTGTGAGTTTAAGCCTTAGAGATTGGACCGTAGTCAGAACTGTATGAAGACGGGTCCAGAATGGAATTTCGTCGACTCCGTTAGCTCAGTTGAGTGATTTTGAGCTTAGGAGTGTGTCCGGAATGTGTTTCGGAGGTCTGTAGTAGATTTAGGCTTGAATTGGCGAAAATTAAATTTTCGGCGATTTTGGCCGATAGTGGAATTTTTGATATCGAGCTCGAAATGGATTTCCGGAAGTGGCTGTAGGTTCGTAGTGTCATTTGTGACCTGTGTGTTAGGTTTGAGGTCATTCGGACTAGATTTGACGTGTTTCAGCGTCGTTTGTAGAATTTGGAAAATTCAAAATTCTTAGGCTTGAATCCGTGCTTAATTCATGATTTTGATATTGTTCGATGTGGTTTGAAGGCTCGACTAAGTTCGTATGGTGTTATAGGATTGGTTGATAGGTTTTGTTGAGGTCCCGGAGGCCTCGGGTGTGTTTCGGGTGCTTAACGGGTGAAAGCTTAGACTTAGAGGAATGTTTGAGTTGCTGGTTCTGGTGTTTTCTCACCTGCAGTGGGGAGTCCGCAGGTGCGGCTTCATAGAAGCGAGGCTGGGATCGCAGGTGCGCTTTTAGGCCGGGGAGTCAATGGTCGCAGATGCGACGAGAGAGCCGTCGAAACGGAGCCGCATCTGCGGAAGGGCAGTCATAGATGCGGAGGTGAGAAGGACCCAAGGTTCCGCAGAAGCGGACGATTGAGCGCAAAAGCGCATCCGCAGGTGCGGGCTCTGAAGTTTTATGAAAACTCGCAGGTGCAGCTGGTTGTCCGCAGAAACAGAACCGCAGATACGGCCCAGGGGTCGCTGGTGCAGAGTGGACTTCGCACCTGCGATAGGTTGTCTGCAGGTGCGGTCCTAGGTCCGTAGGTGCAGAAATCGCTGGGCAGAAAAGGGGATTTCGAGGGTTTGGATTTTCATAACACAAAATTCGATTTAGAGCTCGGTGGGAGACGATTTCTCGAGGGATTTTGAAGGAGAACTATTGGGTAACTAATTCTAACTCTATTGTGATCATAATACATTAATCTATTGTTGTTTTCCTTGTCTAATTAAGGAAACTCAGGATAGAAGTTTGGAAATGGGGGAAAAGGTTCCCTAATAGAAAATCTGAGATTCGAATGGGAATTTGATGTCAGATTTAGATGATTTTTATTCGAGTGAACTCGTGAGTGAATGGGTGTTCATAATTTATAATTTGTACCTGATTCCGAGACGTGGGCCCGGGGAGACGTTTTAGTCACTTTTCCTAATTTCACGCTTTAGATTCGAATTAATTAGTTTAATTAGTTACTTGTAGTTATATTTACATTATACAATTAATTTGAATAGATTCGGGCCATTTAAAGTTGGATACTCGTGGCAAGAACGTGATATCAAGTTGATTTGAGCGATCGAGGTAAGTGGCTTGCCTAACCTTGTGTTGGGGACTTTCCCCTTAGGATGTTTGATATTAATTGATGTGTGGGCGCCGTGTACGTGAGGTGACAAGTACGTACACAGGCTATTATTGCAAAAAATAAATTTCGTTTTTCCTTTCTAAATCATAAACTATTTTCCCTTATTAAATTGCACTAATACGTTTAATTGTTTAGCTTAGATTAGATGAGCATGCTTACTTGTTTTAACTGCCTATTTGACATTCTGTGTGCCATGCTTAGTTAAGTCCCTGCTTTCCTTATCTGTGTTCAGTGTAAACTATATAACTCGATGCCATACCTGTCATTTCATCTTGAGTTGCATATTTAAATTGGGACTAAGGACGTATTTCGGGAGATCCCCCTGTCGTGCATGTTTATTTTGGGACTACGGACGTATTCCGGGAGATCCCCCAGCACTGCATATTTACTTTAGGACTACAGACGTATTTCGGGAGAACTCCCAGCACTGCATATTTACTTTGGGACTACGGACGTATTTTGAGAGATCCCCCTGTACTGCATATTCATACGGAACTACGAGACGGTATCCCGGGAGATTCCCCATTGTGTCTACCTTGTTCTGAGCCGAGAGCTCTCTTAACTATTAAATTTTCGAGAATTTCTTTAACTGTCTTACTGTAAACTTTACTTATATCTTTTACTGTTTAATTTATTATATTTACTCCGGTAGGGCCTTGACCTGACCTCGTCACTACTCGACCGAGGTTAGACTGGCACTTACTGGGTACCATTGTGGTGTACTCATGCCCTTTCCTGCACATGTTTTCGTGTTCAGATCCAGGTGCGAGCTATCAACCTCGGGGTTAGTACGTGCTGCTGATTCTAGGAGACTTCAAGGTACTTCTGCTTGCGTCCGCAGATCCTCGGAGTTCCCTTCTACTCCCTCGCCTAGAGACTTTCTTTATTATCTTCAGATTTTTGTATAGAGCTACATAGATTTATCTTCACAATATGTTGTTTATCTTTAAAATGTTGTGTTTTCTTTATATTTTTTGTAATATTAGGCTTACTTAGTCGTAAAGACTAGGTGCCATCACGATACCTTACAGAGGGTTAATTTGGGTCGTGACAAGTTGGTATCAGAGCACTAGGTTCATAGGAGTCGCGAGTCACAAGCCAGTTTATTAGAGTCTCGCGGATCGGTACGGAGACGTCGGTACTTATCTTCGGGAGGCTATGTAACTGTTAAGAACAATCATATTTCTTTGATTTCCGTGTCATACGAGTTATTGACATAAAAAATTCGAAGATTCTATTCTATTTTTTCTCACAGATGGTGAGGACTCGTACTGGGAGGACCGACGATTAGGCACCCGAGCCACCTGCCAAAGCCGCCAGAGGTTGGGGTCGGGGTAGATAACGACCAAGCGGTGCAGCCCAAGCACCTGCGAGAGCTACGTTAGAGGAGCCCCCAGCAGCTCCAGGTGGAGGGCCAGCACCGGAGATCCCTATTGCTACTCCAGCCTTCCAGGAGACTTTAGCTTAGGTTATGAGCATGTTCAGCACTCTGGCTCAGGCTGGACTATTTCCGATAGATCCCTCTACATCTCAGGCCGGGGGAGGGGCACAAACTCTCCCGCAACCCGCACTCCTGAGCAGAGGGTCTAGGTTGATCAGACCCCAGAGTATATTTCTATGCCCCCAGTGGCTCCGGTTCAGCATGAGACCAGGGTAGCTACTTCTGAGGCAGAGCAACTCAGACTTGAGAGGTACAAGAAGTACCACCCACCTCCTTTCAGCGGACTAGCTTCAGATGATGCTCTGGGTTTTCTTGAGGAGTGTCCTCGTATTCTCCGCGCTATGGGCATTGTGGAGACAAATGGGGTTTCTTTCACCGCTTTCCAACTGAGGGGAGTGACATATCAGTGGTGGCGTGACTATGAGCTGAGTAGTCCGGACAAGGCAGCCTCACTCACTTGGACTCAGTTTTCAGAGATGTTCTTGCGTGAGTATATTCCTCACAGCCTCAGGGACACTTGGCGCGCAGAGTTTGAGCAGCTGCGTCAGGGTGCTATGACTGTGTCGGAGTATGCATTTTGTTTCAGTGAGTTAGCTCGCCATGCACCGGCTCTGGTTGTTACAGTCAGAGAGAGGGTTCGTCGCTTCATTGAGGGACTCCACCTCAGTATTCGGACCAGTATGGCCAGGGAGTTGGAGATAGACATCACTTATCAGTAGGCAGTGAGCATTGCTAGGAGAGTGGAGGGCATGTTCGCCCCGGACAGAGAGGAGATAGAGGCCAAGAGGTCTCGAGAGACTGGTCATTATTCAGGAGCTCGTGCACCAGCAGCACATTATGGTAGGGGTTTTGTGAGTCGCCCTATTCATTCAGCTCTTCCAGCAGCCAGCGGTGTTCCAGCTCCTCCTAGACCTCAGGATCCCTATTATACACCGCCAGTATCCAGTATGCCTCTTACTCGAGGTGCTATTACCGGCCAGTCCAGTAGGCCAGGCCCGAGTCAGTCTCAGCCGCCGCGTCCTCCGAGGGGTTATTTTGAGTGTGGTGACACTCGTCACATGGTTAGAGATTGCCCCAAAGCCAAGAAGGGTGCACCTCCACAGGCTTATCAGCCTCAACGTGCTCCACTGGGTCCTCTGGCCATTCTTCCAGCCCCAGTTGACACTCCACCTTCTCAGGCAGCTCGAGGCGGAGGTCGGAGAGGTAGAGGTCGCCCTAGAGCGGGAGGCCAGGCCGGGTACTATGCCCTTCCAGCCCGTTCAGAGGCCGTCACTTCAGATTTAGTCATCACAGGTATCGTCCCTGTCTGTCACCAGGATGCATCAGTATTATTTGACCCAGGCTTTACGTATTCATATGTGTCTTCTTATTTTGCTCCACATTTGGGGATATCTCGGGATTCTTTGAGTTCCCCTGTTCATGTATCTAGTCCTGTGGGAGATTCTCTCATTGTGGACTGCGTATATCGGTCGCGTTTTATTACTCTTAGTGGTTTTGAGACCAGAGTCGATTTGTTATTACTCTGTATGGTAGATTTTGATGTTATCTTGGGCATGGACTGGTTGTCGCCCCATTATACTATTCTTGATTGTCACGCTAAGACCGTGACGCTGGCTATGCCAGACTTGCCGAGATTAGAGTGGAGAGGTACCTTAGAGTATACTCCCCAAAGCGTCATTTCATTTCTTAAGGCTCAGCGAATGGTTGAGAAGGGGTGTGATGCATATTTGGCATATGTGAGAGATGTCAGTATTTATACCCCTACAGTTGAGTCAGTCCCAGTAGTGAGGGACTTCCCTGATGTGTTTCCAACTGATCTTCCGGGTATGCCACCCGATAGAGATATTGATTTCGGCATTGATTTGTTGCCGTGCACTTAGCCCATTTCTATTCCTCCCTACCGTATGGCTCCTCCTGAGTTGAATGAGTTGAAGGAGCAGTTGTAGGAGTTGCTTGATAAGGGTTTCATCAGGCCCAGTGTATCACCTTGGGGTGCTCCGGTCTTATTTGTGAAGAAGAATGATGGTTCTATGCGTATATGTATCGATTATCAGCAGTTGAACAAGGTTACAGTGAAGAACATGTATCCTTTGCCTCGCATCGATGATTTATTTGATTAGTTATAGGGTGCCAGGCTGTTTTCCAATATTGACTTGCGTTCTGGCTATCATCAGTTGAAGATTCGAGAGCCGGATATCCCGAAGACTGCTTTCAGGACCAGGTATGGTCACTATGAGTTTCTTGTCATGTCATTTGGGCTGACCAATGCCCCAACAACCTTTATGCATTTGATGCACAGTGTGTTCTAGCCTTATCTTGATTCCTTCGTCATTGTGTTTAATGACGACATCCTGGTATATTCCCGTCTCGGGAAGATCATGAGTAGCACCTGAGGACCGTGCTTCAGACTTTAAGGGAGAAGAAATTGTATGCAAATTTTTCTAAGTGTGAATTCATTCAGTGGCATTCTTGGGCCACGTAGTGTCTTGTGATGGGATCAAGGTCGATCCGAAGAAGGTGAAGGCAATGCAGAGTTGGCCTAGACCGTCATCAGCTACGGAGATCCGCAGTTTTCTTGGTTTGGCGGGGTATTATTGTCACTTTGTGGAGGGATTTTCATTTATTGTGGCACCTATGACCAGATTGACCCAGAAAGGTGCTCCGTTCAGGTGGACCGAGCAGTGTGAGGAGAGCTTTCAGAAGCTCAAGACAGCTTTGACTACAACCCAGTATTAGTATTATCTACAGGTTCAGGGTCCTGCACTATCTATTGTGATGCCTCAAGGATTGGCTTTGGAGCGGTATTGATGCAGGATGGTAGGGTGATTGCCTACGCGTCTAGACGATTGAAGGTGCATGAGAAGAATTATCCGGTTCATGATCTCGAGTTAGCAGCTATTGTTCACGCCCTGAAGATCTGGCGTCATTATTTGTACGGTGTTCCCTATGAGATTTACACTGATCACCGGAGTTTGCAGCACTTGTTCAGGCAGAAAGACCTTAATTTGCGTCAGCGGAGGTGGTTGGAGCTACTTAAAGACTATAATATCACTATATTATACCACCCGGGGAAGGCCAATGTAGTGGCCGACGCCTTGAGTCGCCGGGCAGAGAGTTTGGGGAGTTTGGCATATCTTCCGGCAGCTGAGAGGCCCTTAGCCCTGGATGTTCAGGCCTTAGCCAGTCAGTTCGTAAGATTGGATATTTCAGAGCCTAGCCGGGTATTAGCTTGTGTGGTTGCTCGGTCTTCTCTTTATGACCGTATCAGGGAGTGCCAGTATGATGATCCTCATCTTCTAGTTCTTCAGGATAGGGTTCGGCGAGGTGATGCCAGAGATGTGACTATTGGTGATGATGGTGTGATGAGGATGCATGGCCGGATCTGTGTGCCTAATGTAGATGGGCTTCAGGAGTTGATTCTCGGGGAGGCCCATAGCTTGCGATACTTCACTCATCCTGGTGCCGCGAAGATGTACCAGGATTTGAGACAGCACTACTGGTGGAGGAGAGTTTGTGGCCAAGTGTCTCAACTGTCAGCAGGTCAAATATGAGCACCTGAGGCCGGGTGGATTACTTCAGAGGTTAGAGATCCCAGAGTGAAAGTGGGAGCGGATCACCATGGACTTTGTAGTTAGATTTCCAAAGACTTTGAGAAAGTTCGATGCTATTTGGGTGATCGTGGATCGGCTGACCAAGTCAGCTCATTTTATTCCAGTGTTGACCACTTATTCTTCTGAGAGGTTGGATGAGATTTATATCAGAGAGATTGTCCGCCTTCATGGTATTCCAGTATCCATCATTTCAGACAGAGGTACAGAGTTCACATCACGATTTTGGAGAGCCGTACATCAGGAGTTGGGTACTAAGGTGGAGCTGAGCACAACCTTTCACCCTCAGACGGACGGGCAGTCCGAGCGCACGATTCAGATTCTTGAGGATATGCTCCGTGCCTGTGTGATGGAGTTCGGAGGGTCATAGGACCAATACTTTCCACTTGGAGTTTGCTTACAACAACAGTTACCAGTCCAGCATTCAGATGGCACCGTATGAGGCTTTGTATGGTAGGCGGTGCCGGTCCCCAGTGAGATGGTTTGAGCTGGGCGAGGCCCGATTGTTGGGTACAGACTTTGTCTAGGATGCCCTGGATAAGGTGAAGGTGACTCAGGAGAGACTTCGCACAGCCCAGTCCAGACAGAAGAGTTATGCGGACCGGAAGGTTCGTAATTTGGCATTTATGGTTGGTGAGCAGGTCTTGCTTAGGGTATCACCTATGAAGGGCATCATGAGGTTCGGGAAGAAGGGCAAGCTGAGCCCGAGGTTCATTGGTCCTTTTGAGATATTGCGGCGAGTTGGGGAGGTTGCTTATGAGCTTGCCTTGCCTCCTAACCTAGCAGGAGTTCACCCGGTATTCCACGTGTCTATGCTCCGGAAGTATCACGGTGATCCGACTCATGTATTGGATTTCAGCTCAGTCTAGTTGGACAAGGATCTATCTTATGTTGAGGAGCCAGTAGCCATTTTGTACAGGCATGTCAAAAAGCTCAGGTCAAAGAATATTGCTTCAGAAAAGGTCCAGTGGAGGGGTCAGCCGGTCGAGGAGGTGACTTGGGAGACCGAGCAGGATATGCGCAGCCAGTACCCTCATCTTTTCACAGTTTCAGTTATGTCTTTATACTCGTTCGAGGACGAACGGTTGTTTTAAGAGGGGGAGGATGTAATGACCCGGCCGGTCATTTTGGGAATTAGAGCCCTGATCCCCTAATATCTGTTTTCCCCATATTTTCTTCTTCTTTTGGGATTTGCCGGAGTGATTGGTTATGCAATTCGGGGAGTTTTGGGACACTTAGTCCCTAGTTGTGAGTTTAAGCCTTAGAGATTTGACCGTAGTTAGAACTATGTGAAGACGGATTTGGAATGGAATTTCTTCAACTCCGTTAGCTCCGTCGAGTAATTTTGAGCTTAGGAGTGTGTCCGGAATGTGTTTCAGAGGTCTGTAGTAGATTTAGGCTTGAATTGGCAAAAGTTAGATTTTTGGCGATTTCGGCCGATGGTGGAATTTTTGATATCGAGCTCGGAATGGATTTCTGGAAGTGGCTGTAGGTTCGTAGTGTCATTTGTGTAAAATTTGAGGTCATTCGAACTAGATTTGACGTGTTTCGGCATCGTTTGTAGAATTTGGAAAATTCTAAATTCTTAGGCTTGAATCCGTGCTTAATTCATGATTTTGGTGTTGTTCAATTTGGTTTGAAGGCTAGACTAAGTTCGTATGGTGTTATAGGATTGGCTGGTAGGTTTGGTTGAGGTCCCAGGGGCCTAAGGTGTGTTTCGGGTTCTTAATGGGTGAAAGGTTGGACTTAGAGGAATTTTTGAGTTGCTAGTTCTGGTGTTTTCGCACCTGCGGTGGGGAGTCTGCAGGTGCGGCCTCGTAGAAGCGATGCTGGGATCGCAGGT
The DNA here is from genome assembly GCA_000715115.1 of Nicotiana otophora. Lineage (NCBI taxonomy): Eukaryota > Viridiplantae > Streptophyta > Magnoliopsida > Solanales > Solanaceae > Nicotiana > Nicotiana otophora. Next base: position 8,531 of record AWOL01S0004042.1, on the reverse strand, counting down.
GTGCTTTTATGCCGGGGAGTCAATGGTCGCAGATGCGATGAGAGAGCCACAGAAGCGGAGCCGCATATGCGGAAGGGCAGTCGCAGATGCGGAGGTAAGAAGGACCCAAGGTTCCGCAGAAGCGGACGATTGAGCACAAAAGCGCATCCGCAAGCGCGGACTCAAGCGCGCAGGTGCGAGCTCTGGAGTTTTATGAAAACTCGCAGGTGCGGCTGGTTGTCCGCAGAAGCGGAGCCGCAGATGCGGCCCAGGGGTCATAGGTGTGGACCCAACCCAAGTAAGTGGACTTCGCACCTGCGATGGGTTGTCCGCAGGTGTGTGACCGCAACTGCAGTCCTAGGTCCGTAGGTGCGGAAATCGCTAGGCAGAAAAGGGGATTTCGAGGGTTTGGATTTTCATAACACAAAATTCAATTTAGAGCTCGGTAGGAGACGATTACTCGAGGGATTTTGAAGGAGAACTATTGGGTAACTAATTCTAACTCTATTTTGATTATAATACATTAATCTATTGTTGTTTTTCTCGTCTAACTAAGGAAATTGAGGGTAGACGTTTGGAAATGGGGGAAAAGGTTCCCCAATTGAAAATCTGAGACTTGAATGGGAATTTGATGTCGGATTTAGATGATTTTTGTTCGAATGAACTCGTTGAGTGAATGAGTGTTCATAATTTGTAATTTTTACCTGATTTCGATACGTGGGCCCGGAGAGACATTTTGGGCGTTTTTCCTAATTTCACGCTTTAGCTTCGAAGTAATTAGTTACTTGTAGTTATAANTCATTTCATCTTGCGTTGCATATTTAAATTGGGACTACAGACGTATTCCGGGAGATCCCCCTGTTG
>AWOL01S0004039.1:0-30657 GCA_000715115.1 Nicotiana otophora | reverse complement strand
AAGAAAAGTCATCCATGTCAAGCAATAAATTTACCCAAAACCAATGCCATGCAAATACTATTCGTGGGACAATTTGCCATCGTCCATGTCTTGTCAAAATCAATTCTAATATATAAGGCCATGCAATTTGTTTTCTAGTTCTTGATCATGCTTTTATGTTTTGTCTATTAGCCAAATAAGGTTCTTGCATTGTAAGACTTTTTATGTTAGTTGTACTTGTTTTACACAGGTTGTACTATGTAATTAAATAAGGGTAGTACATGAGGATAGTTCTGAGGTAAGTACTGATTCCTGCCAAGATTCCTCAAAATAAGAACTTCCGTCTATTTTCATGAATCAGCCCAGGGAGCCAGAAGTCTCCGAAGTTGACGGTGGTAAAGATGGGATGACTGATAAGCCTATTCCACAACGGAGATATGATTCTGCCACAACAAAATAGATAATGAAAAATGATCCAGCACTTTATAGAGCTTGCGCTAGGTATGATTTTAATCAGAGGAAAGAAACATTGCTCGTTCCAGCGATAAGGAATACGTTTAAAAGATTTGGGTTTCCTAAATTTCCAGGCGACATGTCTAGGTTCAAAAGGAAAATAAAATACTTCAGAAGGAGAAGATCGGGCAGTGCAAGGAGAAATAAATCATGTTTTATTTGTAACAAAATAGGGAAGTTTGCGCGAAACTGCCCACAGTCCAAACTGATTATTAGAATTCTCTTTGAAATTATAGATTACCCAAGCGTTCATATTAGTGATGATGACTATCTTGAATTTGTTTTCTCACTTGAAGATGAGCCCACAGAAGAGACGCTCTTTTCCTTGAATGTTTATGAGGAATATTGTGATGATCATTACTAAATTTCGTAACCAAAGACAAAGGTGAAAGAAGAGATCCATACCATCACGGTGATATCGCAAGCAGAAATCAAAGTCTATGCATCAAAGTGGTACAGACCAACACATCGGAAGAGATCCACAACATCACGGTGATCCCGCAAGTAGAATTCAATGTATATGCATCCAAGTGGGACAAACCAACACATGTCATAGCTTTTTTTTGACACGGGAGCATACTGCCCACACATTATCATGCAGTCGTTCCAGATGAGTATTGGGTGTCGTACTTCAAGAATTTCGACACCACCTCTAATGGAATTCTGACCACAAGCGTTATTACCAAGCACTCGATCACCATTGAATTATTCCCAGGACTGAAGTACAAGACAGAATTGATTATGTCACATGTCCCAGGTAAGGATTTGGTTATTGATTTTGACATTTACATGGTTTTGCAGGACAAACTTCAGATCAAAGGCAATGGGATAGCATTCACAAATCACACCACACTCCTGTGTAGCATCTCACACTGCATTCTTAACAAAATATGACAATCCTTTATGGAAAAATGAAGAGTTCTTCATCAAGCTGGCTTCAAAGAAATATGAGAATATCAATTCTGCAAAGGCAAGTCACTTCGATATGAAAAAAAGGAGTGTCAGGAGCTAGTGGATTTTTGATCTCATCGAGCCATCAAATTTACAATGGGCGTGCGAAGCATTTTATGTCAACAAAAAAGCCGAGCAAACAAGAGGTAAATTGATATTGGTAATTAATTATCAGCCACTCAATCAATTTTTTTGATGACAAATTTCCCATGCCAAATAAGCTCATCCTTTTCTCCCAACTTACCAAAGCGAAATATGTTTCTAGGTTTGATCTCAAATCATGCCTTTGGCATTGTGAATCCACCCGAATGATCGGGAAAAAACTAGTTTTTGCATTCCCGATCACCTTTTTCAGTGGAAATTCATGCCTTTTAGTTTAAAAAATACTCCATGTTTGTTCAAAAGGCCATGATAAACATATTTCACTTATTTACATTGATTATAATTTAGTTTTCAAGGATACTTAGGAGGAACACTTAATTTTGCTCAATCATTTTGAATCTTTAGTGCGAAAAAATGGCATCACGCTTTCAGCCAAAAAAATGGTTTTTGCAAAACAAGGAATTAATTTTTTGGGCATCCACTTTTAATATGGAGAATACACCATAGATCCTCATAATTCTCAAGTTCCTTCCTACTGGGTTCATATCAAATCAAATCTCATATTTTTTCGGAATAATAAATTATGTGAGAGATTTAGTTCCTAATACATATATTTCTCATCTCACAAAAATATTGAACAAAAATGCCCAGCCATGGGGCAAGGAACAAAATAATGTAGTTAGAAAAATAAAAGAGTTGTCCTAAAGTGTCAAATCTTTGCACATTTCGCCCAATGGAGAGAAACTATTTTAGACATATGCCAACAATGAATATTAGAGCGCAATTTTTATTTGAAGAATAATAAGGCCAAAGAAAAATATGTGGTTACGCTAGTAGAAGATTCAAGGATGCTGAACAAAACTAACATTCCACTTTCAATTAGATTCTTGTTGTGGTTACTACAACTTTCTTGAACCTAATTATGGATATTTCTCCTGTTCAGGACTATGCACAAAACTTAGAGGATCACAAGAGGCTACAACAAGTTGCTCGAGATCACGACCATGGTCAATCTAAAATGGCCCGGTCCACGAGAGATACTGGAGAATTTCGAGGCGGTTTAGGTCACCATTGCTTCGGTAGTCACCTGACTCGGAGACTAGCATTCTATCACAGTTTTATGGCCAATTTTATGAAAAGGCCACTTATTTAGGTCAGGGCCAGAATTTCCAAAGGCAGAGTTTGCAGAATAGTGGGGATAGTAGCAACATACGACCTTTGAACCCACGTTGTGGTCGATGTTGTGGGAGTAATTTTGGGCATTGCTGGCAGGGTTCGAATTTATGTTTCTCATGTGGGCAGCCTAATCACATCATGCGCTTTTGCCCAGTAAGAAATCTGGGTGGCATGATACCGTCTATGGGATCGGTAGCAACCTCTTTATTGACAGCACATCCTCGTGAGTAAGGTATACGACTGCCGATGGGAAGGGATAGAGGTAGAGGTGGAACACCCATGTCCATCCCAAGTGGGCAATAAGAAAATCACATCTATGTGTTGCCAGGACGTCAGAATTTAGAGACTTCACCAAACGCGGTGATATGTATATTATCCGTATTTTTCATTAGTATAAATGTTTTTGTAGATAGGTTCTACCCTATCGTATATTAATCTATTTGTTGCTAGTTAGTATGGTAAAGTATGTATTGCTATGATAACCATTTGATGTGTCCACACCAGTGGGCGTGTCCGTGATATTTAGGCGAGTGTATCAATATTGCGATATGATTATTTATGATCACCTCACCTTGGCCAATTTGAATGAATTAAAAATGGTAGAATTTAATGTCATTGTGGAATTGATTGGCTGGCCTCTTCTTATGCAATAGTAGATTGTTGGGGGAAAGTATTTCGCTTTAACGTTCTGGGAGAGTTCGTTATCGAATGGAATGGCAATGTCGTAGATCCATAAGGGAAGCTTATTTCTTACCTTAGGGCCTGAAAGATGATCATAAAAGGATATTTCTATTATATGGTATGGGTACAAGATGCAGAGGCGAAGCATCCCACCCTTCAATCAATTTTGGTTGTTAGTGAATTTCCTTATGTGTTCCCGGATGAGCTCCCGGGCATTCCACCAGAGAGGGAGATTGAGTTTTCTATCGATGTGCCACTTGATATTCAGCCTATATCTATTCATCCATAAAGAATGGCTCATGCAGAGTTTAAGGTTAACAGACTAGTTGAAGGAACTTCTTGGTAAGGGCTTTATTCGACCCACCACTTCCCCGTAGGGAGCCTATGTGCTATTTGTTCGAAAGAATGATTGCTCGTTAAGGATGTGTACTGATTATCGACATCTAAATATGGTGACCATCAAGAGAAAGAATTCACTTCCAAGGATCGATAATATTGTTTGATCAATTGCAAGGTATCTAAGTATTTTTCGAAGATCGATCTCATATCTAGATATCATCAGCTAAGGATCAAGGAAGAAGATGTTCCGAAGACATCCTTTTGGATCAGATATATCCACTACATACGTCTTGTTAGGCCGCGTGGCCTAACCAATGCACCAACAGCCTTCACGGATTTGATGACTCGAGTGTTCAAGAAGTATATGGATATTTTTATGATCATGTTCATAGATGATATACTGGTATATTTTCGAATAGAGGCGGAGCACGGAGAGAATTTGCAAATGGTTTTACGCACACTTCGGGATCATAATTTGTACCCAAATTTTCCAAGTATGAGATCTGGTTGAACTCAATGGCTGATAGTCAAATGGTTTTACGCATACTTCCGGTGAGGGTACATAAGTTGATAGTCAAAAGGCTGAAGCTGAAAAAGAATTGGCTAAGGCCTATAACCCATACCAAGGTACTCAACATCCTTGGCTTGGCTGGTTACTACTAAAGGTTTGTTGAGAATTTCTCATCCATAACAGCTTCTTTGACGAAATTGATGCATAAGGAAGCGAACATTCGGTGGACTGATGGTTGTAAGAAGAACTTCCAGGAGTTAAAGGATATGTTAACCTCGGAGCCAGTATTAACTCTTCCTGAGGGACCCGAGGGGTATGTTATATACTGTGATTCCACAACATAGTGGGCTTAGGCAGCGTACTAATGCAACACCGGAAAGTGAATGCATATGATTCAAGGCAGCTGAGGAAACATGAGAAACTATTATCTGACTCGTGACCTAGAGCTAGTAGCTATCATTTTTGCTCTGAAGATATGGCGTCACTATCTATACGGAGGTCATGTTAACCTATTCACCCAATTACAAGAGCTTGCAGTGCATATTCAAGCAAAAGGAGTTGAATTTAAGGCAATGAAAGTGACTCGATGTATTAAAGAACTCTCATGTTGATATTCTATACCAGCCCAGGAAGGCAAACATGGTGGATGATACATTAAGTCGGATCTCTATGGTCATCCTGCGGTATGTGGAAGAGCAAAAATTGGAGATGAATAAGTGTACAGTTGCTTGACACCGGTAACGGAGGAATCACAGTTCTGAATACTGTCGATTCCTTGTTAGTGGCCGAAGTAAAGGAGTGACAATTTGAAGATCCAGCCTTGGCGTAAATAAAAGGAAGCATACCCTTTCAAAAGAAGCAAGCATTCGGGCTATCCAAGGACGGGGCCCTTAGACACAAAGACCGGATATGTATACCTAATTTCGGAGGACTCGGAGAGAAGATCATGACAGAGATTAACAAATCTCATTATTCCATTCATCCGAGGTCAACCAAGAAATACCACGATCTTTGACAGTTATACTGGTTGAACAACATGAAGAGGTACATTGCTGGGTATGTCACTCGTGTTCAAATTTCCAACAAGTTAAGATTGAACATCAAAACTAGGGAGGGCTGTTGCGATACATGGAAGTTGTGACCTAGAAATAAGAAGAAATCAACATGGATTTCATTACAGGATTATCATGATCATCTCAAGGGTTTGATTAAATTTGGATTATTGTGGATCGACTCACCATGTCAGCTCACATTTTTCCAGCCAAAACAACTTTCTCGGCTAAAGAATATGATATATTATACATTAAGGAAATAATTCTACTTCAGTGGGTCCTGGTTTCTATCATATCAGATAGAGGTGCTCTGTTCACAACTATTTATAGGAAAGCATTCCACAAAGGGTTAGTTACAAGGACCAACCTCAATACAACTTTACATCCAAAACACCCATGGACAGGCCGAGCAAACTATTCAAACGCTCGAGGATATGTTACGGGCCAATGTTCTGGACTTCAAGAGTGATTAGGAGGATTGTATATCACTCATCAAATTTTCTTACAAAAACAGCTACCATACCAGCATTCGGGTGGCACCATATGATGCCTTACACAAACAAACATGTATATCTCCTATAGGACGGTTAGAAGTTGGTGAAAAAATGTTATTAGGCCCTGAGTTGGGGCAACAAGCTGGGGAAAAGTGAAGGCAATTCCAAATTGTCTATTGACCACTCGGATCAGGCACAAATCTTACTCAGATAGTCAGCGACAAGATTTGGAGTTCGCTATAAGAGACTAGGTATTCTTGAAGGTGTCACCTATGAAAGTTGATGAGGTTTGGTAAAAGAGGTAAACTCATCCCTTGATATATCAGACCATATAAAATAATACAGGAAGGTCGGTCAAGTGGCTTATAAGCTGGAGTTGCCCCCGAAATTGGAGGCAGTGCATCCGGTATTTCATGTATCTATGATCGTCATGTGTTTCAGTGATCCATTGCGTATCACCTCTCTTGAAGTTATTAAGGTTACATGAGATCTATCCTACGACGAAGTTCTGGTGGCCATTCTAGATTATTAAGTCCGAAAGCTGCAAACTAAAGAAGTGGCTTCAGTTAAAGTGATTTGTAGGAACAATAGTAAGGAAGAAATGACGTGGAAAACGAAAGCAAAAATGAAATCTACATACCAAGATTTTTCCAAGCTATGAGAGGCAATAATGAGGTAATCATGATGGGTTATGATCCAACATTCGAGGAAGACTGTTCCAAAGGGGGAGATGATGTTACACCTTACACTTAAATAAATCTTGGTAAGTTTGGTCTCAAACATAGCTAGTCAGCCAGCGACATATGTGAAGGGAAGGGGGATTACACGATTTTGCAAGCTTGCGCCAGGTGTCCCACCTGGTATTATAACCAGTGCGGGGTGGTCCATTTTGCATGAGGACCCGACGGAGATTTCTATGATGGTATAAAAAGGCAGTAAGGCTCATTCCCTCTCATCTTCTAGAAGTATCACTAACACTTGTTCTCCAAAAATACTCTTAATTCCCCTTTCAGATTTCACAACTAGTAAAGGAGAAGTAGAATATGAGTTTGAATCTTGCAATATTCTGCGTGAAGAAGCCTGTAATCATCGTTATAATAGTTATTATGCAGTTGCATTGATTTTGGAGATTCACTAAAGGCTGTGTTGATCATCCTAGAAGCGTAGCTAGCACTTCAACAAGGTATGTAGGGTGACTTTCTATGCCCGTCTAAATAATATTGTTTCGTCCTTGTGTATTCTTATCGATAGCATTCCTATTAATGTTTAAATTGTTCCAAGTTGGTATCCTGTGATCGGGAAGCATGGTTCATTTTGAGGTTAAACTTAATATCTGTTGGAGTTGATTCTACAAATCACCACATATTAAGATGTATCTATTTTTAGCGAGTTACGCTATAGATAGTCGTGTACGACATCTATTGTGCAACCACTGATCAATTGGGTACGATGTGAAATGCTAACGAGCCCTTACATGGGCTGGTACAATCGAGACCTTGTGTGGCCTGGTATGTCCCGAGCTCTCTATGACATAACCGAGCCTTTGCATTACCGGATATGATCGATTCATTACATGGCGGGGTATGACCAAGACCTTATGAGGTTGGGTTTGATGTGATAAGGGAAATTAATCTTACTGAGTCTTGTGTGGGACCAGGTACGATGTAAAGTAAGATGATCCAACGCAGGGCTAAATAAATCTATGTTGTATTTAATGCAAAGATTCGAAAGGGTGCCTACTCCTTTGTATCGTTGCATCTTTATATGTTATGGCTTCTATAGTTCATGCCCCCGGTGGTTGTCCTTGGTACCCAGGTTGCGACCATGGGATCATGTTTCCTATACTATGACTCTTATTTATATGCTTTCTTAGCTTTATATAGTCAGTACATTTTTCGTACTAGCGCCCTTTTATTTTGGGCATTGTGTTCATGACCATAGGTGAAAATAGACCCGGTGGCATCCCTCCCCAATAGGGTGTTGTTCAAGTTTATAGGTTGTTGCTCTCCACTCTTTCGGAGTAGATGTTCAACAGTCAATAGGTACTGAAGCAGATGTCATGAACGTTATGGGTACGGTGGAACCTTATCCCGACCAAGCGGTGTAATATATATGTTTCTTTTTATACTCTTAGAGGGTTGCAGGCTAGTGTTAGTATTTGATTGCATGTTATGGCTGGGTATGGCTGTGCTAGTGACAGTGATGATCATGTATTAAATGCTAATGTTTATTTTTCTAAATAGTTATTCACACGTTAATTATAATGCTAATATTTGGAGGCCTCAATGGCCAAAATTTATGGATAAAAAGAATGTAAGAACTAACGTTGGTTCGCATGGGACTTCGAGCATCGTGTGTCGGTAGCACCTCCCAAGGTGGGGGTGTCACAAGATTCTATTTTAAGAAATAGAATTTTCGGACTTCCAATTAACTATTGCTTCATTTTCACTAGATGGTGGTTTTTCTCCTGAGGGTAAAATAACATTCTTTTAGGGGATCGCTGGGGCATGATCTGTACCATCTTTAATGAAATCTTCAATAGGTGGAAAATAATGGATATAGACGGCACTAACAAGGATATACATTAGTACATTAGGATTGTTGGGAAAAGCGGTTGCATTGTCATCTTCCTAACCAGGGGTTATTAGCTAGTTATTTTTCTCTAGCAATTTTGGCCATTCCTGAGGGTTATAGCGGAATAGTTATTCATACTTACGTGGGTGGCTGAGCAAGCCAACTGATGGGTCGCCTTTTTCATACCTTTCTCGAAGACATTCTGTAGATGAATTGCAATTTTTCTTTTTAACCACCTGGTAGTATTCTGTTTGATCCTCAACGCATTATTAATAGGATCATTCAATATTTCATGGGCAATGACTTGTGAAAGCATCTTTGAACCACCACAGATTTTGTCACGACCCAAACCGATGGGTCGCGACGGGTGCCCGAATCCTACGTGTCGAACATCCTTAAGCATGCATTTAAGTTATAGGCGTGAATAACATATGTAAGGGAAATCTATCCAAAAGACGAATGTACATATATATACTGAACATAGTGGGCAAGCCGGCAAGGTTTCTAGAGACAACCAAATACCCAAAACTAAAAGCCGACAAGGCCGCGTATTATCCAACTATACAAACTGTCTACAGACCTCTAATAGAAATACAACTGTACAAAGATAGGGCTGAACCACGTCATTCCTATCTATATATACAAACATATCATACCAAAATCAAAAGCAGCGCCGGATCAAGTGGAGCATGCCAACTCTCGTTGATCAAGGATCCTAAAAAGGGGAACCGTTGGCTTGCCTATCTGCACATGCGGGAATGAAACGCAGGCGCCGGGAAATAGGGCGTCAGTACGAATAATGTATTGCGTATGTAAAGCATGAAAATCAGTATATAAAAGACATGGATGAAACATGGAATAAAGAAATCCATCTTTTAGTCTGAATAACTTTGTAATTTATGAAACATTTATAATGTCATGCACGTGCATATAAATGTCATGTCATGCATAGGTATAGGTGTACATAACATCATCAAGCCTCTGAGGGAATCCCATCATAGCGCCTCATCCACTGTGAGAAACATCATTAACATATACCAGTTGATCAAGTGGTAGTGCGTACATAACGCCGTAACCTTTTTCCCATATCCCATATACATATATAACATATACATATACATATGCGTATATAACGCCATCTGGTCATGGGTCAATGTACATGTATAAATGAATTAAATGCATGCAAATATGTTAATAATCTCAATATTCCTTTTGGATTATCTTTTGTCAATTGCGTATTATTCTGAGACCCATGAACAGAAGATATAATAATATGTCACATGAAGAATCAAGGACACAGAGACCCCTAGTATTTCTATGAATAGAGTCGTTTATGAAAACTGTGCGTTTGCTCATTTCTTCTGTATAATTTGGATCATGCCAAAATGAAAAAAGAGATAGACTTAACATACCTGGAGTAGGATAAAATCCTTATGATATTCTTGGAAAAGGTTGCACCGTACTCTTTTAGAACCACAAAATATTTACGTTGTTAAGCTTCTAATAATTTTTCGTTTGATTTGGTTCAAGAAATCTCGTTGTTAAGCTTCTAATATTCTATCACACAAGCTCATAATATATCCTTAATTGTCTGAATAGTACGCTCATCTTGTCCGTCAGTATGGGGATGAAATGTTGTACGAAGACTTACCTGAGTCCCTAATCCTATAAATTGAGCTCCTCGATCCGAGATAATAGAGACAGGAACACCATGCAGTCGTACTATTTCCTTAATATAAAGCCTTGCATAATCCTCTACAGAATATTTAGTTTTAATGGGCTGATTTTGTAAGCCTATAAAATATTACTCAAATAGAATCGAGCTTACGCTGGGTACGAGGTAAGCCTACGATGAAATCCATATTAATTACTTCCCATTTCCAAGTCGGAATCTCCATAGCCTACAATAATCCACCGGCTTTTGATGCTCAATTTTAACCTGTTGCCAGTTAGGGCACTGAGCAACAAACTCCGCTATATCCTTTTACATTCCGTCCCACCAATATACCTCCTTGATATGATAATACATCTTTGTAGCTCCTGGATGGATAGAATAACGAGAATAGTGAGTTTCTCCCATAACCTGCCGATGCAGCCCTGCAACATTAGGGACAGATAATTGTCCTCGATATCTGAGGACCTATGTTCTGTAATCTCAAATCGTATCTTCTCGTTCTGAGGGGTGGTATCCCTTTAATGAACTAACAAAGGATCCTCGTACTGGCGTTCCTTCACTTCAGTTACTAACGAGGATGTTGCCGTATCATGAATATTAATTCCAATATCACCTGAGTACAGTGATCGAACTCCAAGACTAGCTAGCTGATGAATCTCATGGGCTATTCCCCTCTTCTCTGGCTATAAATATGATATACTACCCATAGATCTATGGCTGAAGGCATCGGCTACCGCATTTGCTTTCCCCGGATGGTATAAAATGTCAACGTCATAATCTTTAAGTAGCTCCAACCACCTCCTTTGACATAAATTCACTTCCTTTTGCTTGAAGATATACTGGAGGCTCTTATGATCCATATAGATATCAACATGAATGCCATACAAGTAGTGCCTCCACATCTTTAGTGCATGAATCACTGCGGCTAACTCTAAATCGTGGGTCGGGTAATTCTTCTCATGCTTTCCCAGTTGTCTAGAAGCATAAGCTACAACCTTACCATGCTGCATCAGTACACAAACCAATCCAATGCTCGAGGTGTCACAATAGATAATATAACCATCGGTCCCTTCTTGGAGCGTTAGAACCGGTGCTGAAGTTAATTTGTCCTTCAATGCCTGGAAACTCCGTTCGCACGCATCAGTCCACTGAAACTTAGCTTCCTTTTTGAGTCAACTTACGTGGGTATTCTAATCTTTTACAATACATGAAATTCTTCCTTTTAAAAGCCCAAACGTCATCCTTTATCTATCACAATTACACCCTTATTCCACTACCAGCGCAACATTCCATCTCTTCTAAATGCTACTAGTCTTAGACTTCTTTGAGTTCACTAAGGCTATACTTAGCTTTCTATGACTTAGAGAAACCATCAGCTCTCTTATTTTTGTGGGCTTAATCCCAAGGACTTATCCATTCCCATCACCTTCTCACTCACCTTTTCTTATCCTTATTCCTGTCTTCCTAAAACGTTGTCGCTCTACCATACTTTAGCTTGCGATACACATATCTATTTATACTTATTCACAACCTTCCCTCAACTTGTTTGAACCATAGATTTCCTTATGTTATTTTGTAACATCAAGCGATACATCACGTCATCACACTACTTTTGTCAAAGGTGCTGAAAGAGAAGAAAATCCCTTTACAAGTTTCCTATAATAACCTGCCAAACCGAGAAAGCTATGAACCTATGTTGGTGTCGTGGGTCTAGGTCAAGTCTTTACTTCCTCAATCTTTTTTATATTAAGTGGAATACCTTCACTTGAAATTGTATGCCCTAGAAAAGCTACAGAATTCACATTTAGAGAATGTTGTATACAACTTCCCTTTTTATAGAACTTTGAGCACAATATGCAAATGATCTGCGTGCTCAGTCTCTTAATGAGAGTACACCAATATATCATCAAATAATACAATCATGAATAGATCTAGAAAGGGTCTGAATACTCAGTTTATCAAGTCCATGAATACTGTTGGGGCATTAGTCAAACTGAATGACATGATACGAAACTCAAGTGCCCATATCTGGTCCTTAATGCTATCTGCGCGATATCTTTCTCCTTATCCCTTACCTGAGGATACCCGGACCTCACGTTTATCTTCGAGAAATACTTGGCACCTTGCAACTGACCAAATAAACCATCAATCCTCGGGAGAGGGTACTTATTCTTGATTGTCACCTTATTTAACTATCTATAATCAATATGCATCCGCAAGGAACCATCTCTGATCTACACTTGATGTTAGTATAACAAAAAGCCAACCAATCTATACCAATTATAATATCAAGTTCTACCCAACCGAACACCACGTACCTTATCCTTGTTTATTATCAAATCTATCACGGGCCATTACGGGTGACATCCATATATATAAGTAACAATATTAAGACTTAACTCGCATAACTAATTTAGAAAAAGGTTTATATACATAGGGGTCAACAAGGCCGTAAACATATCATACCCAAAACTATATACAGGATACTGTCTGCAAAACCTCTAAGTAGACATAACCATAATATATACAAGTCGTGACAGGGCTCCCTACGTCCTCATAAAACAACCTAACACATTCAGAACCCTGACTTGGTAATACTCCAAGAAGAGGTGGAACTCACCAACCAAAAACTGACATCTGGAGAAAGTCTACAGTAGAGGGTCCTTGCCTCATCCTATATGAGAACCTCGATCAGACACACTTCGAAGTGGAACCTTCATATCCTTATCAGTTACCTTCCTTCTCTTGGCCCGACTACTATCTTCTTCCTCTGCACATCCCATAACATACAGTGACAAACCTTTATTGACGGACTCCCAAGACTGTGGACTATCTGGAACCTCAGAATAGTTGGTGTCCGCAAATACCTTGACATAGTTTTGAGCCTGAGAGGAACCCGGTTGTGCCAATCAATGAACCACTCCCCTTATACCCTGATCAATGGGTCTTTATAATGAAACTAAGGGCCTTGGTGAGGTCGGAACTCCCCTCACCTCATCTGCTGCCGGCGAAATCGAAACTACTCAAACGGATGACTCATATGGATCCTCTGATGGATCCTCCTCGATAGAACCGATGATCTCTAATGGATCTGACTCCATAGTGTAACTTATATATCCTTCTAAAACCTTCGTAGCCTTCTGACCCGTGCTAGTGGCTGTAGTCTTCAGAGGCACCGCTGAAACCATATCATTATGAACATGAATTCTTATATCGCATGATCTAAGATAAGAAGATAGGATAACTTCCTATATGTCCTGTAGCCTCCTATCTATAAGTGTAGTGCACAACACACCCATAAACAAGACTCTACTAGACACGGTCTGTAGGCAACCCAAGGACAGAACTGCTCTGATACCACTTTTGTCACGACCCAAACTGATGAGCCGCGATGGGTGCCCGAATTATACGTGTCGAACATCCTTAAACATGAGTTTAGGTTATATACGTGAATAACATACGTGAGGGAAATCTATCCAAAAGACATATGTACATATACATGCAGAACATAGTGGGTGAGCCAGCAAGGTTGCTATAGAAAACTAAATACCCAAAACCGAAAGCCGACAAGGCCACATATTATCCAATTATACATAACTGTCTACAGACCTCTAATAGAAATACAACTGTATGAAGATAGGACTTAGCCACGTCATACCCCTATATATATACAAGCATATCGTACCAAAATCAAAAATAGCTCCGGATCTAGTGGAGCACGCCAACTCTTGCTGATCAACGATCCTAAAAAGGGGAACCGTCAGCTTGCGTATCTGTACCTGCGGGCATGCAACGCAGGCGACAGGTAATAGGGCATCAGTACGAATAATGTACTGAGTATGTAAGGCATTAAAATCAGTACATAAAAGACATAGATGAAACATGGAATAAAGAAATCCATCTGTAAGTCTGAATAACTTTATAATTTCTGAAACATGTATAATGTCATGCACGTGCATATAAATGTCGTGTCATGCATATGTATAGGTGTACATAACATCATCAATCCTCAAAGGGCATCCCATCATATCGCCTCGGCCACTGTGGGCAACATCATCAATATATACCAACTGATCAGGGGGTGGTGCGTATATAACGCCGTAACCTTTTTCCCATATCCCATATACATATATATACACATACATATAAATATGCGTATATAACTCCATCTGGTCATGGGTCACTGTACATGTATAAATGAATTAAATGCATGAAAATATTTTAATAATCTCAATATTCCTTTTGGATAAATTTTTGTCAACTGCGTATTATTCTGAGACCCTTGAACAGAAGATATAATAATATGTCACATGGGGAATCAAGGACACAGAGACCCCTAGTATTTCTTTGATTAGAGTCGTTTATGAAAATTGTGCGTTTGCTCATTTCTTCTGTATAATTTGGATCATGCCAAAAAGAAAGAAGGGATAGCCTTAACATTCCTGGCGTAGGGAAAAATCGGTATGATATTCTTGGAAAAGGTTGCATCGTACTCTTTTAGAACTGCAAAATTTTTACGTTGTTAAGCTTCTAATAATTCTTCGTTGGATTTGGTTGAAGAAATCTCGTTGTTAATGTCTTCGTAGAAACATGAATTGTAAGAATTGCTAACGTTCTGTTATGAAGTCAAGAGTTGCTATGTTCTGATATAAGTCTTTTGTATTCAAATAATAGAAATGAAAGGTTTTGTACTTAGCACGTTACTTATAAGTCTTTGTATTTAAAACATAAGAAAAGAGGTGTCTTTGTTCTTGACATGTTACTTGCCACCTAACCAAAGATAACTAATAGTCATGTTCTCAAGAAGTGGCTTGCTGCCACGTTTTCTTTTTTTTTGGGGGGGTGGGGAGTGTTTTAATCTTTATCTTATAATTTATTTATTAACTAGGTAATATCCCGTTACCCGATAATTAACCAATTACCCGCATAATTATGAATTGTCTCACATTACTTAAAGTTCTACTCATTTTTAATATACCTTATACAGCATACTATCACGGTCATATGGTACCTTGTATGGTACTAGTCCATAAATATCGAGTATTATAGCTCGGATCGTATTTTATCCCCAAATCGGCAACCTTTAACAAAACTCATTTTCTTAAATTCGTGTATCCTTTACCCTTCATGGCACTTACTTATTGCTTGTTACGAATAGCATAAATATATTAACCTCGAGATAATCTCATCCCCGTGTCTACGTCGATTAACTGAAGGCGAAACTTTAACATACGAAAACACGAGATGTAACAGATTTCTAGCTTAGATATCATTGTGCACAATCCAGTCATGGTCGGACATGATTCCATCTATCCATTCAGAGAAATCGTATGGATCATATCCACATAGCTTACATCGTGTAAGGCCTCGTAAAATTTTACCTAAGGCCCCAAGGAAGTTCATCGGTTAGCTAGTATGGGGGTTCGTGTTATGGGCTCTATTGAAGGAGGGGTTATTGTGCAAAATAGGGGCGAATCATCGCTTGTTGTGGAGGTCAAGGAGAAGTAATATGACAATCCATTGCTGGTACAGTTGAAGGAGGGGATTCACAAACATAAGACCATGGCTTTTTCTCAGGAGTAGTCAGGAGTCCTATTCGGATGTACGTCATAGGGATTTGGAGTTCCAAGAGGATGATTGGGTATTGTTGAATGTTTCCCCCATGAAGGGGGTTATACGGTTTGGTAAGATAGGAAAATTGAGTCTCAGGTATGGTAGACCGTACAAAATCATTCAAAAGATTGGTCAGGTGGCTTACAAGCTAGAACTACCTCTAGAAATCTCTTTAGTTCACCCGGTGTTTCATGTATCCATGTTGAAGAAGGTGGTTGGAGATCCGTCGCTCATTGTTCCGGTTGAGATTATAGAGGTTAATTCGTAATTCTGTTTGCCATTCTTGATAGGCAAGTCCGAAAGCTGAGAAATAGAGATATTACCTCCGTGAAAGTGTTATGGTGAAATGAACATGTCAAAGTGGCCACCTGGAAAGCCGATGAAGAGGTGAAGAAGAAGTATCATCATTTGTTTGAATGGCTATGTAGTTGTGTCCATGATGTTAAAAGCTAACTTTCTACAAATCATGTTTTTCATGAACATCTTATGTGAATGATACTTCTTCTTGGTAATGTAATGTTTATGGCATTGTGGTCGGTGTTGTTTCCATGTTATTTTACATTATAATGTTATGGTTATGCTGTTAGGACTGGTTTTAGGATTCTCTAGCAGGTGGATAGGTCCAATTACAGGGGAGACTCTAGCAAAATTGTTAGAAATTTAGAGAGTTAGTCAATATGTGGAACTGCTGGTATGTGAAGTAACAATTGGGTCACATTGGATGCTAATGGAGGACTTTGACCCTCATTAGAGGACGAATTATTCTGAGCAAGTGAAGATATAAGCCCCATAAAATTTCAACTAAAATTCGGGGTTTCGTGGTGCCGAGGTAGTCTAATAAATTTGATGGTTGTAGAAAATCTTTGCGGTGAGCTTTCTGGCCGAAGTACGAACTTTTTGGGTTGAATATAGCATTGTGAAGTTGAAGAAAAATTGTTGCAGAACAGAGCATTTATGTGGTCCATTATGCGACCGCAGAACTGATATGCAGACCATAGATCTGTTGCAGAGTGAAGCAAAGAAATGGGCCAATTTTAAAGGTCGTTTTGCGGTCAACTATGCAACTGCATAATTGTTTCGCGGGCTGTACATCTATCACAGAACCAGCATGAAGATATTTAGAGGAAGATTTTGCGGTCCATTATGCGGCCGCATAATTGATATGTGGGCCGCAGACCTAGCCTTATAGTGGACCAGGCCAGCTCAGATTTTGAGATTGTTTCTGCGGTCTATTTTGCAGGTCGCAGACCTGATCTGCGGTGCACTCTGGACCGCAGAGTTGAGTTCGGAGGGTCAATTTTCTGATTTTTAAAACCCGACCCCATTTAATTAAAAGCCTTTGGGTCTCGTTTAGAAGGCAGAAATATGCCATTTTAGAGCGAGGGGAGTGCTTTAGAGAGAAAGGATGAAGCCCCAAGAACTTTATTCATCAATCCTTGCTTAAAATTTGAAATTCAACAAGGAAAACTCACAAGGTCTTCACCCAAGAGGTAAGATTCTACTTCCTAGCCCTCAATTTCGGGATTGGACTGAAAGTAGGTAATTAGAAGTATGATTCTTGAGTGTTATTTATGCATTCATGTACCGTCAAGGTTGGTGGGAAGGTTATTGAGCTCCAATGGGTAAACGTTGGGTTGTGGAATGAAGGAATCCCCCATAGGAGAACCTTGAAACCTTAATGCACACTTACTGCTTGATAAAATGCTCAAATGAGCTGAAACTCTGAATATCTTCCTGTTTATCGTTAAAATTTGTAATGTTTCTAATAGATTGAAGTCACTAGGATTTCTGGAACATTGTAGTAATTTAAGGAAGCTCAAGCGAGGTATGTTGGCTAAAGTCCTCTTGTAGAAATCAAATTCATAATGTCCTCATAAGTTGCGATTGTGATTGGCACAATTTCTTATTTCTCATATTCCGAGTCCTTCCTAATATATTTGATAATTCTAAAATAAGTGTTTCTGAAAGTTGTATGTCTCAAAATGTGTTAAAAATGTTCCTATCATAAAATGATTTCCTCCGAGAATGTAATCTAGTATGATCAATTTACAAAAGGTGTTGTGATTTAAAATCATGTTTCAATTGCAAGTTAGTATAGTCAGAGCTTGATTGCGGCACCATCATGCTACCTTTTTTATATATTATAGGCTTCGTAGACATAGCGTCGGTGGTATCTTTGTTTTTGGAAGTCAAATTAGAAATGTTGTATTTGTATCATATGTTTCCACTTCTAAATTATGAATGTATAATGTAATATTTTGGAAAATCTTGAATGAAGTTCTAACATAATTGAAATTTAGATTGTTCATGTAACCTTATCATTGTCTAATTAATGAAATATATCTTCTCTTTATTCATGGGTGAGTTCGGATAGAAGGCATTTTACAGGCTTGCTTGGCCCGGTTATCTCAGTGAGCGCCGGTTGTGCTCTCCGAGGTCAGGGTGTGACACATCAATTAACTTATGATGTACTTTTATGCACGAAAATATGTGGTATAAAAACCTTGTATGTATACTTGTATGAAATAACAATTAAACATTTTATGTTATTGAATAATTCTGTACTTGTTATAAAAATTCTTATTTTTTTCTTGAATATTTTTCTATTTCATATAAGCTTGTTTAGATATTAATCTTCTTAAGTTTACAACATACACAAATTCAAATGATGATTGGAAACTATAATGCCCCAGCTGGTTGTTTTTGTGTATTTTAGCCTTGTTTCCCTCTTTGAAGATTCCTCTATGTGTATTTATGGTTGTGTGAATTTTGGGGATGGTTGGTTGGGTTTTGGGGAGGTTTTGATTTGATTTGAAATACATAGTTCCTAGTTTGGAAGTATAAGTTGAAAGTGTTGGCCAAGTTTGACTTTTGTGGAAATGACCCCGAAACGGTATTTTGATGGTCCCAATGGGTTTGTATGGTGATTTTTGACTTATACATTATACCCAGAATTTAATTCAGAGGTTCCTAGGATGAATTGGCTCTTTTTGATGAAAGTTGACAATTTAAAGGTTTCAAATTTTCTAATTTTGACCATGAGTTAACTTTGTGTCTATCGGGATCAAAATTTTGTTTTGGGACATGAAATAGATCCATATTATCATTTGAAACTTATGTGTAAGGTTTAGTGTCATTCCAAGTTAGTTTGGTTGGAATCAGACGATCGGTTGTGATTTTTCAGGGCTCGGGTGAGTTTCAGATGTATTTTAGAATGTTTGGCACTTGTTTCAGTGTTGCAGATGTTGTTGGTGCTGCAGATCTCGCAAATGAGAGAAACAATTCTGAGGTATCAATCGCATTTGCGAAGGGGTTTGGGGCATGGGCATGTCACCTTTGCGACCTTGTGGTAACTTTTACAACGTTGACTAGTATAATGAAACTTTGCTTTTGCGAAGTCAGTGGTCGCATTTGCGACATCCTCTAGTTTTAGCAGGCTTCGCATTTGTGTTCAATGGGTCACACTTCCGGAGTTCGCATTTGCGAAACCCGAGATCGCAAATGCGACATCTTCAGCTGGTTTTTAAAAGGGATTTCGGGACTTAGACTCAGTATTTCTTATTTTGAGATTGGGAGCTCCGTTTGAGGCGACTTTGAGGCATTGTTCACCAATTTGGGTTGGGTAAGTTTTCTTTACTCGGATTTGATTATCTTTCATTAATCTTATCTTTTATTTAGCATTTAATTGATGAATCAATGAGTGAAATTGGTGTTTCTGACAAATATTTTCTAAAAACAAAAATTGAGATTTCAGGGTCGATTTTGTAAGACCCTGTTAAAAATTTCCTAATGATTTAAGATTTCAAATTGTACCAACGGTATTTGGGAATAACAAATTTGAGAATTAAAGGAGACCCATAGGATAGAACCACATCACTTTGAAATGAAAATATATGTTTATGGTGTGTTGGAATATACAAAGGCGTTTTGTGAATGGCAAGAACTTGTGTGGAACAAATTGGACACATTAAGGGGAAAGGATGTCTCAATTCTCACAAGATCCTAATTCAAACACATGTTGCTTCCAAACGCATCAAACCATTCGTTATTTGGATATTTTTACAGAATGTTATGGCCATTTTACCGGACCTATGCCATATGCCCGCCCAGATGCACGACCGTGCATCTTAGAGGGTATTCTGCCTTAGGTACGCGAGCAGATGCTGGTCACTTGCCAAGGTGCACGACCACGCATGTAGGAGCCCATTAAATACCAGCAAAGCAGGGTAGAGAGAGGGGCTAAGTCATTTCATTGAGCTAGGGCTTGCATATCAAGGTAAATCCGCCCAACTCTTCCCTCCCATGAACCAAGGTAATGCTTTTGCTGTAATTGGAGTTGATTACTACTCCTAAATACCTATATTAACAAGGATTAATCTTGAAGATCCATAGATTTCCATTCAAATCCCCAAATTGGTCAAGAACCCTACAAGTTGGGTTTTTCCAGAGTCTCACTACAAGAGGTATGTCTTCCATCTCAAACTAATCTATGGTGATTATTTATGTATGAAATATGTGTTATAACTTATGGTATGGTGGTTGGAACCCATAAGTTTGCAATTTAAATACATAACCATTGTAGAGATTGAAAGGTGATTATATGATGAAAGTTTGTTGGTTGGGTGTGGATAGATGGTCAGGTATGTTATGTTGGAAGTTAAGAATTGTTTAAGAATAATGGTGGGATAAATTGTTGGTAAATGGTAGTAGTTGGATGAAATAATTCTATGGTTAAGTGATGTGGAGATTCATTCCTACTAGGTCTTTGAGAAAGTGCCTAAATGGCCTAAATTATGGAATTTATTACTAATATTTGTCCCATTGGATGTTATTGTAGATTGATGTTTCTTAGTGTAGTGGATCGTCGTAGTATTATTAAGAGGTGAATTCCAGGTATGTTGGCTAAACTACTCTCTTAGAATTTAATTTCATGATGCTCCCGTAAGATTCAAGCATGGTTGGACGAAGTTCCTAATTCCTATGTTCCGTGTTATTCCTTATAAACTTAACTATTCCAAATGAGACTTATGTCGACAGATATATTTCCAACATACGGTTTGTGTATTAAACTGTTATTGCTTTAAGTCATGTTCCAAATGAAAGCTAGTATGCCAAATTGTGTGAGAAAAACTCGATATGCTTTAGACTCTTAATATCTCATCTGAGTACCCAAAGTCTTGATTGGAAATACCTTGTTGTTGATAATCTATAAAGATGCTCGAAAGTGAAAAAAATGAGTTGAAGATATATAGTGTGGCCACCGTGCCAATGATGAAAGTTATAATTGTGGCTAGAGGTGCCAATGAAACGACATGATGTGAGAAAGATTATGAAATGATCCTTGATTCAACTGTTCCAAAATTACTTCAAAAGTAGATATGTCCTCAAGTCATGCTCCAATGTGTATGTTTTAACTAATGCTATATTTTATGAGTACTTTCAATATGTTTTGCATTCTTACATATTCGTGAGTGGCAATTGTGTATTTCCCTTTTTGGGGAAAAGTATTTCAAGAATAAATGGTGTGTTACTCGTTTATGATTTTAACTTGTGCTTCGATTGTAAATCATTTTACTCCATTTCTTGTAAAGAAATCCATTGTCTTTAAAGTCTTCATTACTAATGAACCTAAAGTTGTGATTTTCGGGATATTCTATTTGTTGATATTTATGATGATGATCCATGAAACGAAAGAAATGAAAGTGTGAAATATGAAATACGGCCACCGTGACACGAATGATGAATCATATATATGGTCAAGAGAGCCAATGAATAATGATGTTGTAAGTGGTTGAAAGTACCAATGAGGCTATATACGGTATGAAAAGTTATGAGGTAAATGCATTTGTATTTATGTTTCCTTTATATGCAAATCAAAAATATTTTTGGGAGTATTCATAGTCACCGAGGAAAGGTAGGTTGAAATAGCCTAACCCCGAAACTACACGTGTCGGTGTAGGAGTGGATTGTGATTATTCCCCTTATTTGGGATGAGATTGTTGTGATAAAATTATTCCCCTTATTTGGGATAAGATTGATTTGATAAAATTACTCCACTTAATTGGGATGAGAAGATTGATAGAAAAGGATGATGTCGATCCACACGACATTGTGGTGAGATGGCCTAGCCGATCGGGTCGTGATCGGACACCATGCAACACAAATGGTGGTGATTGTGTTGGAAATTATAACTGAAAATGTGATTGTGGTTGATGTCTCAGATGGACGGTCTAGCTGATGGGGTCGTGATCGGACTCCGTGCTAGAGGTATAATGGTATTGGTATTGTAAACAGTGATATTGTCAACAGTGGTATATCAGTGCTAAAGATCTCCCAACCAAAAATAATATTATATTCATATTTTGATTAACATCTTCACAGTATTATCTTTGTATTTTGTAAATTAGTATGTTTTAACTTGGCATTTGGATATCATTGATTGTTGATTGTTGTTCTCATTATTTCCCCTTTCTTACATTGGCATTTTATTTTGAAAGAGGACAGTAAGCTTTACATACTAGTACTATTCCATATGTACTGTTACCAGCGCCTTCCTGAGATTCTTTGGAAGGGCGAAGTAAGGCTAAGCAATCGTTGTCAGTACGATTACTATCAGCCAACTGAGGTCCCCTCCGTACGCTAGACTAGATTGTCAGTGCCATACGGGAAAACCAATGTCATGAGCAACTAAAAGAGCAGAAAAGAGAACTGAGAATGAAAGAAATCTCGATTGCATTAATGAAAGCTATTATAGAAAAGAAACACGGTGTCAGGGGGAGAGATACCAGTACAAAGAATTGATTGCTTGCTAGAAAGTTTGATTTTTTGATCCCCCTTAATAATGTTTAAAACAATAAACCAAAGTTACATAACTTGACCTAAATAAGTTGTAGAAGCACACTTAAAGAAAATGCAATAAAACTACTTTATATTTACAATACAAAGGACTTAGTCTTCTACAAGGTAGAAACAAGTCCGTTGGCAGCAACTTTGTCTTTAGCATTAGGGTCTGCGCGTGCGTCATTGTCTGTGCGTGTGGTGCTATTGGCATCTGCCTGTGGCTGGGCATTGGCGATGGATAGCGGTGGGGCGACAGAGGCATATGCGCGCTTGTCACTTGGAGCTGCCGAGAACACGGGGCCAACCGTAGCACTGAGCATTGGGAGGTTTGCTAGGACGCCACGGGGCATGTCCAAGGAGTCATGGGGCATGGCTGGAAAGCCTCCCATGACATTATCCCCAACCTGAGTTGGCGACATCCTTGACGTCTTACTTGAAAGATAATCATCAACTAGGCTCTTGTAGGCTATGAGGTTTTTTCCCCTCTCCCGGGTGTTCTCCTCTGCATCATATCCCTACCATTTCACCAAGAACTCCTGGTGATCTTTCCTTGAGGCGTGAATCAGACGATCACAAGAATAGTTTCAGCATGCCTTTTCCTGGTTGAATTGGGGCCTCGAATACTAGATACTATGAGTTGGCTCCGTGAAGGATCCTCCATATCTTCCCAAAAAGGTTTCAGGAGACTGACATGGAAAACGGGATGGATTTTCCACCAAGCTCGGGTATCCACCCGGTATGCAACTTTTCCAATGCTCCTTTCAATGGACAAGGGTCCCATATATTTTTGCAATAGGCGAGGGTCATGGACCCCTGCAAACAAGTACCGCTATGTTATTTTGACCATCACTTTGCCTCCTACTTGATATTCAACTAAGCGACGATTTTGTTCACCATGTCTCTTCATCCGCTTTTGGGCTTTGACAACATAGCTCCGCACTATCTCCAGATTTCTCTTCCATTCTTTTGAGAAGTTAGCAGCTCGAGGAGATTTTGACGTGTTTGGTGCATTCACAGTGTGTGGGAGTAGCGGTTGTTGTCTGGTAACAATTTCAAAAGACCTTTTGTTGGTACTAGAGCTCTTTTGTGAATTAAAATACAGTTGAGCAGTATCCAGAAGCTTCACCCAGTTCTTCTGCAATCTGGCTACAAAGTGGCAGAGCTATTCCTCCAGCATGCCATTGAATCACACCATCTAGCCATCGGATTGTGGATGAAAACTTGAGCTATGACTCAATTTTGACCAAAGGCAGTTAAAGAGTTCGGTCCAAACTTTACTAGTGAAGTGTGGGTCACGATCACTAATGATCTCTTTAGGCAAGCCCCAATATTTGACAAGAATCGAGTTGTTTCTTCTGTTGATATATATTCTGGTGCTACTATAAAGGTAGCATACTTGGACAACCGATCCACCACAACCAGGATGGTTGTGAGATCTCCGACCTTGGGAAATTCGGTGATGAAGTCCAGGGAAACACTATCCCAAGGTCTTTTTGGGACAGCTAGTGGTTCCAAGAGTCTTGCTTATGTCAAGCGGTCCGACTTATCCTTCTGGCATACTAGACAAGGCTTCACATATTGAGCGACGTCATTAGCTATTTGAGGCTAATAATATGCACGGCGAAGCAATTCCATGGTGCATTCTTCACCGGGATGACCGACCCAAAAGGTATCGTCGCATTCCTCCAGAAGGGCCCTTCGCAGATCTCCACTTTAGGAACATAAAGTCAGTTCCCTTTTACTTTCAGGAAACCATCTTCTGTGTAGAACTGGTGAGTCTTGCCATGTCCTACCAAATCAACAAAATACTGTGCAGCGGGATCCTTGATGAGTAGGTCTTGTATCCGGTCTTCTCTGGTGGTGGTTACTTCTCTCCCCTTTAGGGAGGCGAGTAGGCACATCGAGGCTAGATCAGCCCTATAACTGAGCGCATCAGCAATACGATTAGTCTTCCCACTTCGGTACTCCAGGTTCAAGTGAAATTCCTTTAGGAGTTCCTGCCACCTGGCCTGTCGACCATTCAACTTTGGCTGGGTCATGAAATGGCTAATTGATATGTTGCCTGTCTTGACCACGAACGAGGCTCTCAGTAGATAATGCCTCTAAAGGCTTAAGCAATGAACGACATGCAATAATTCTTTCTCATGGGCAGCATCGTGCCACTCTACATCCTTCAATTTTTGGCTCTCATACGCTACGGGATGCCCATCTTGTAGCTAGACTCCACCAAGGGCATAGTCGGAGGCATCTAGTTGTACCTCGAATGGCTTGGCAAAATTAGGGAGGGCCAATATGGGGCTACTAGACATAGCCATTTTCAATGCGTTTAAGGCCTCTGCTCGCCTGGGTCCCAATCCAAGGGTGTGGCCTTCTTGAGCAGTTCTGTTAGCGGCACTGCAATGAGGGAGTAATTCTTCACAAATCACCGATATAAGTTGCATAGGCCAAGGATCAACCTCAAAGAGTGGATATCCTTAGGCGGCGGCCAATCTATGATGGCCAGAGTCTTCTGTTGGTCCATCTTGATCCACCCTTCCTCAATAACATGTCCGAGGAAATCAATTTGTTTCTGAGCAAAGGTGCACTTGGATAGCTTCACATATAATTCGTGCTCCCGCAATAGGATAAGACCTTCCGCAAGTGCTCTAGGTGTTCTTCTAATGTCTGGCTATATACCACAATGTCATCCAAGTAGACCACCACAAATTCGTCAATGTATTCTCGGAAGACTTGGTTCATCAGGGTGCAAAATGTGGGTGGCGCATTAGTCAAACCAAATGGCAAAACCAGGAAGTTGTACGACCTATATCTTGTCACGCAGGTCATCTTGTGTTCATCACCCTCTTCAATCCAAACTTTCCAATAACTTGTCCTTATGTCTATTTTGCTGAACACCGTCGCTCCGCCCAATCTATTGAACAAGTTTTCCGTTACCGGAATAGGGTTCTTGTTCTTCATGGTGATTTTGTTTAGAGCCTGATAATCCACTCAAATTCATAAACTTCCATCATGTTTCTTTTGGAATAGCACAGGGGACCCGTATAGGGACTTGGAGGGTACAATGATCCTTGTGTCTAGCATTTCCGTCAATTGTCTCCGAGGGTCGGTGAGTTCTAGGTTTGACATTCTGTACGGCGCCTGGGCAGGTGGCTTTCCACCCGGCACCAACTTAATCTCATGGTCCATAGTTCACCTAGGCAGGAGATGCTTTGGCATGTCTTGTGGCATGATGTCTTCCAATTCCAGTACCAGCTCCTTCACGGGTGCAGGAATGGGACCCAAGGAGAGTTCTATATCTTTAATGTAGAGGGTTGCCAGGAATGTAGGTTCATGTCTTTTGACCCCCTTCTTCAACTGCAAGCCTGAGATGTTCTTAGCGGCCATCTTTATGGGTATTCATGGGCTAATGCAAGGCTTGGCCCTATTTATTCCCATCATCATTAGCATATCTGCATACGGTACGGGCATGGTGTTGGTTTGCCTCAGGAATTCCAACTCCACTATCAACTCGAAGTCATCTATAATCACCATGCACAGGTTGAATTTTCCTTCATAAGGGCCAAGTTTCACTGTTACTTCTTTGGCTATTCCATCCACTGGCTGAGGGGGTAAGTCGATAGCCTTGACACAACCTCTGCCCTTTCCTAAAACTAGGCCGAGGTGCTCCACCTGAGTCGAGGCTAAGTAGTTGTAGGTAGCACCCTGTCTATCATCGCCCGAATGGGCTTGTCATTTACCTTCATGTCGACGAATATTAAGGTTCTCTCTTGATTAAGAGGAGTCATCTCATTCGCCTTCTTTTCCCCTTTCTTGGCGATTGGGTAGGGGTCCTTCTTCTTAGGGATACCAGCACTGGTTCGCGCGAAGGACTCAGAAATAGAGCCAACAATTGCATTGAATGCACCTACAGGTTTAGTCTAGTCAGCATCATTTGCGTCGTCATCCATCCCATTATCAAAAGCTTGATGGGCATTCGTCTGTGCATGTGGGCATTCATTATTCCAATGTGGTCCGCCGAAATGACGGCATCCTGAAGGGGGGTTTCCTCCCTCGATCGTTATTGTTAGATGCAGTGCTAGTACTGCCTGGGGAGGGAGCCTTAGATTTGGTTGCACTTGGGTCTCCTCCCCTTCTACTAGGACCACCAGTGTTCGGTTAGCCCCCTTTGTATCCTCCACGGATAGGTTGTTGAGGCATGTACTTCCGGGCTTCCACTTGATAATCCCCAAGGCACTCTGCTGCTTGGATCGCCTTAGGTAACGTGTCTACCCTTTGTCTTTGCAACTCCATACGGGCATAAGGTTTCAACCCTTCCTGGAAGGTGAAGAGTTTGTCTTTGTCCCCTATGTCGCATATGTTCAGCATGAGCGTAGAGAATTCCCGTACGTAATCCCGCATTGATATTGTTTGGCGGAGCTCCCGTAGCTTTCTCCTTGAATTGTACTCAACATTTTGGGGGAAGAACAGTATGCGTATGTCTGCCTTCATTTCCGCCAATGTCTTGAGAGCATCTTCACCAACCTTGATGGCTTCGTATTTCACCCGCCACCAGAGTTTGGCATCTCCCTAAAGATACATGGCAGCCGTTGCTACGTTCTTAGCTTCTTCTAGGCCCCACACGACATCGAAGTATTTTTCAATGTCGAAAATGAAGTTTTCCACTTCTTTGGAATTCCGAGCTCCACTGTATGACTTTGGCTCAGGAATATTCAAGTTTTTTGCCACAGGGGCGAGGTTCACAAAATCCCCAATTTGGTTTCCGCATTCTCGAAGCAGGCCTTGTAAAGCAACATTGACAATATTGAGCTGGCCTGTCAACTTGTCTATAGTTGGTTGCATGGCAGTCACCTTGTCTGCCTCTTGTGCCCAATGGGCTAAATCCTTGGCACACTCCTGTTGGAGGACCTCTAATTTAGCAAACATTTCGGCTGCCTCTATGGCTGCCGGTTGCCGGTCTCCTTCAGAGTTGCGACTGATGTTTTCTATGTCAACTTTGGCCTGGAGCAGTTTGTGGTCCAGGTCGTCCAACCTTTGCACTATGCTAGTCTTTAGGTCAGGCCCCATTTCCATGATGGGCCGTAATACGTCAACCGTCTCCTCAAGGATCGCGATGCGATCCCCATGATTCACCATGGTCAGAAATGGTGGTAGTTGTAATGTAATCCCTCGTCTGCTGTTGAGCCTAGGCTCTGTACCAACTGTTACGAGGCGCCTTCATATATTCTTTGGAAAGGCGACGTAAAGCTAAGCAATCATTGTCGGTGCGATTGTCAGTACCGTACGGGAAAACCAATGTCATAAGTAATTGAGAGAGCAGAAAAGAGAATTGAGAATGAAAGTAATCTTGACTGCATTAATGAAAGCTATTACAGAAAAGCAACACGGTGTCGGGGGGAGAGATACCAGTACACAGAATTTTTTGCTTGTTAGAAAGTTTGATTGCTTGATCCCCCATAATAATGCTTAAAAGAATAAACCAAAGTTACATAACTTGACCTAAATAAGCTATAGAAGAACATTTAAAGAAAATGCAATAAAACTACTCTATATTTACAATAAAAAGGATTTAGTCTTCTACAAGGTAGAAACAAGTCTGTTGGCAGCAACTTTGTCTTTAGCATCAGGGACTGCGCGCGCGGTGCTGTTGGCATCTACCTGTGGCTGGGTGCTGGAGATGGCTAGCGGTGGAGCGACAGAGGCACATGCGTGTTTGTCACTTGGAACTGCCGAGACCACGGGGTCGACTGTGGCACTGGGCATTTGGAGGCTGGCCAGGACGCCACATGATGCGTCCAAGAGTTCATGGGACATGGCTGGAAAGCAGCCCATAATAGTGCTAACATCCCTTTTGTCGGCGGCGTTGCATCTTCAATGGGTTCAGGTGGTTCATCAGCGGGCAACTTTGGTCCTCGTTAGCTGTTACTCCCTATTCAGCATGTTTTGGTGAGCCCTGCTCTGTTCTGGGCCTGATGTCATTTGATGTTGTACTTTGTATTTTGAAGCATAGCCGGGGCCTTCTTGCCGGCATTTCCATTCTACTCTTCTGTTGTACTTAGAGGCTTTGTAGACATGTTGTGGGTGGTGTTTGATGTTGGGAATTAAACTATAAGTGTTGGCATTTGGCAAACATGTTTTCATTATATCTATAAACTTGTAATATTTTGGAAAATGTGAATGAAGCTACTAATAGAAATGAAATATGAGTTGTTAATGAAATCGTTTTAGTGTTTGATTAATGGAGTGCATCTCCTCTTTATTCATGGTTGAGTTTGGGTAGAAGGAAATCCAACAGGCTTGCTCGACCGGGTTCACTCTTTTGAGCGTCGGGCGCGCTCCTTGAGTTCGTGGCGTGACAGATTTGGACTTGGTTTTGAAAACTAAACATATATTTAGGCTCGTGGGTTAATGGTAGTCAACATCTACCCCCCGACTCAGGCTTTGACCGGCAAGGCCTGGGGTGACATTTGTTGAATGTTTATGAATTTAGTAAAGATTGCAACTTTATTAATCAAAATAGATTACTTTTGGATTATTTGATATTGTTGAGTCGCTTTTGGCTAGATTTTAGCCCAACAGAGATGCATTTTAAAGGAAAAGCATTTTTGGAGTATTGATTTGGCTAAAATGAGGTAAGTATCATCTCTAACCTTGTGTGGAGGAATTGCAACTTAGGATTTTGTTATAATTGCATATTGTGTTATGTGAGTTACGTGTACATGAGATGCCGATTATGTACGCGGGCGTGTGCGATTTATGGCTGGATTAGACCTTAGGTTATTAATATGCATTGAATTGGGGTTGTTTGCTATATGAAACATGTTTTATTGTTGAATACTCCCCGCACTCTTATGTTTTTGTATTGTCCTTGTGCACGTCACTTTTGAGTTGTGAGACTATATTTTGACATGAGTATTGATTTTGTTGTTGTGTGATATTATGGAACATGTGGACATGATGTGTGGGTTGATTTATGTTGTGTGGAGTATAAGGGTGGCGAGATGCGAATGTGGTGACATAAGGGAGGCATTTCATTGTGATGCACATGCGGAGAGATAAGGGTGGATCAAGTATATTCAAACCAACCCACCAGAGACCGACACCGCCTCCCATACAAGGCCTCATATAGAGCCATCTGAATACTCGATTGGTAGTTGTTATTTTAGGCAAACTGCAAGAACTGATCCCAAGAACCCCCGGACTCCATAACATAGGCACGGAGCATATCCTCCAATATATGAATAGTTGATGATGTCCAAATCCATTACTAAAAAGTAAATGGACGCGATCACATGAAATATAATTTACCTAACTATTTATCGGGGTCGGATCCCACAGAAAACAATATGTAGGAGATTAGGCATGTAAGAGATTTATCACTTATTATTCTATGCC
This sequence comes from Nicotiana otophora, assembly GCA_000715115.1. Classification (NCBI taxonomy): domain Eukaryota; kingdom Viridiplantae; phylum Streptophyta; class Magnoliopsida; order Solanales; family Solanaceae; genus Nicotiana; species Nicotiana otophora. The sequence continues at coordinate 765 of AWOL01S0004039.1, read as the reverse complement.
AAACACTCAGAATGGTTTTGAAAATATTTATGTCTAAATGCGAAAATGTAATTTAACCTAAAAAGAAAGTAAAATGATAAATCTCTACAAGCATGGATGCAATGAGAATTTCACTCAAGTAACGATCCAATGTATTTCACGATTTTACAAATAGGAGCGAGTATATTTTAATTAGCCTCGGCTAATAATTCTATATTAGCTTATTCCAAAGACTAACAACACTTTCTAACTGAATTATCCCTAAAACAACTGAGAGATTAACCTCACCTGAATATGGCTACAAGTAGTTCAATGCTATCACTAACTAGAATTTATAAAGTGAGGGTTAAAGCCTCAAGTTATTGCTAATTAATCTTTACCAATCCCAAATTATATTTCCCAAAGTTAATTCGAAGTTAATGGGCGAGTCATAGGGTTAGCTAATCCCTTTGGAAACATTAAAGAACAAGAATAATTAAAGAAATAATATCTCACTTCATTATAAATAAAAATAGTTCAATACAATAAGCACAACAAGGTATTTAATCCACACTTTAAATATGAATATTTCCATAAACAAGATTCAAGTGTTGGAAAAAAGACTACACACTTAGATATTCAATACAAAGCAAGGAAATGAAAAACTGAACATAAATGGGAAAGAAATTCTCAACCAAAAACTCCAAAACTTAAAGACCCAAGTGTGTGTGCAAGAACCCTAGCTTTCTGTTACAACCCAAATTCGCGTACCTTAGATCATGCCGTAAGTTAGTCGACGTAAATCCA